>JAODAL010020638.1:0-68918 GCA_025379985.1 Phyllomedusa bahiana | reverse complement strand
CTAGTAAACAGATTGCCCAAAGAAAATTTGTTTCACTTGCTTTCAAAGAAATAAAGAGTTTTAACTGTTCATAAAAACTGATGTGTCTGAGGCAAATCTTTTATACCCCGAAATTGTTAGATATGTTGCCCATGTGGTCACTGCTTTGCCCCCAAACTAAGTTAGTGTAGAGGGGCCGTTCTCTAGCCTGAAAATAATGAGATCAGGTTTGAGGTCCTCTATGAACGAGGATCTGATGGAGGCGATACTATTTCTCAGAACAAATTCATAGACTCCACAAATGTTATTCAGTACATTGTTGTTGAAAACTGTTTTTTCCCCACTTACTGCAGCGTTTTGTATATTTACAAATTTTTTTTGTGTTCTAAAGTGGTATCCAATAAATATATTTTACACTGACAAGCAAAAGGGTAACAATGTTTTGAACTTTTGAATTTCAGGCTCCATATCTTACCATCCACTACAACTTTGAATGTGAGACTACCATCATTTTATAGACCTTCATTTTATATCTTGGCTATCTTATATATCAATTTGACCTACAAGTATTCAACATATACTTAGTTCTGCAGATTCTTGTTATTTAACTGCATTGTTACTGTTTTGCTCCTAATGGTTTGGACAATCTTTTTTTCTTGTTTCTACAATATTATGAGCTATTTGTTTTGTTTCACAGCAAATATGTTGGACCAGGATCAATGTTGATCTTAATGGTGAGCTATATGCGAGGGTCCTACAAGATGAATTCCTCTATATACTCGAGAACTATGGGTATGAAAAGGACAACATAATGTTCCAGCAGGACAACGACCTGAAGCAGTCGTCAAGGTTGGAGAAGGAATGGTTCAATGACAATGAAGTAGAGTTGCTCTATTGGCCTCAACAGTCCCCAGACCTCAACCCTGTCGAACACTTGTGCAATTGAAGAAAAAGCTGTAATCATACCCAAGTCCAGTATGCTTCAACATTGGGAACATGTAGAAGAGACCTGGGATCAGATTTTGGTCAAAACATGCTTGAATCTGATCCAGATCCCAGAAGGATTCAGGCAGTGCTGAAAGCCAAAGGTAAATTTACCTAAAGCTAACAAAATAATAAAAATTAAAATTTTTATTTTTAGGAGCAAAACAGTAACAATTCAGTTGCTTGACAATAATATGCAGAACTAAGCAGATGCTAAATACTTGCAAGTCAAATTTATGTATAAGATAGCTAAGATGCTTTTCTATAATATGTTGTAGTCTCACATACATTGGTAAGATATGGAGCCTGAAAGTCAAAACATTGTTACCAATTTGCTTGTAAGTGTATGTACTACCTAAATAGCTTGACTATTGTATCATAAGGGGATAAAAATTCTGATATTACCATTTCACTACAGTCAAGTTATCACTTAAACATGCGCCATATATGAGGGAGTCAGGAGTCGTAGCTTTGAAATTGAGAAGTCGGAGCTTTGGCTTACTGATTCCATAACCCTGGTGTAAACTTAAGGGTTTTTTTTCAAAAATAATTCTACATAACAGCATGCAACGTCAATGAGCTGCTTCAAAGGCCAGAAGGATATTAAAGGAGTTTTATCGTTTCAGCTGTTCGGGCTGTTAAGCTAATTTTCTCAGATTGAGTTTGAAATCCATGGGCGTGTCTCTCCTGTCAGCAGGCGTGTCTCTCCTCCCAGGAGGCGTTTCTCCCCTCACTGAAGAACTGTGACATCATCATTTTGTTTGAAGCAGGGGATGCAGAAGGTTGTCTGGATATAACAGCTCTGTAGCCTCCTGCCTGCTTATGTCTGCAGCCTTGAGGCTCCAAACTCCAGCAAGCACCTGTCATATGTCTTAGTTTACACAGAAATGACACTGAAAGCCAGCAGCTTTTACTTCTAGTGGTGTTCACCCAAATTGTACTGACAACAGGCAGAGATCTTTATTCAACTACAAATGTCAGCTTCAAGTATAGATCTCTGCTTTCTGTCAGTGACATGTGAGTGAAAACAATGGGAGTACAGGCAATCAGCTTCGAGAGAAGACCCTGCTCAGCTTGTAACTAACTTGGGCTGGTGGTGCAGTGGTAGAGCAGTGGTAGAGTATTGTTTTTACAACGAAGGGGTTTAGAGTTCTAGTCGCTCACAGAGTATACCCCCCCCCTAAATTCTACACATATGTAGAGAGACCTAAAATATATATGTCAATCTCTATAATGATATATATACACATACATAGCTCCCCTATATCATGTCTCATCCCCCAAAGTATATGCATTGAATCACATATGTTGGAAGTGCTTGGTGTGACTACTGCGAGGATGGGACACTATATAGGGAAGCTTTGTGTGTGTATATAAATAAAATTATAGATGTCTACACATATATTTTCATATCTTTACATATGTGTACAATTTATAAAAGAAAAAAAAAAAAACTACTGATGGGACTTGAACTCCTAACCTCTGTCTTGCAGAGCTGATCACCTAAGCACTGCACTATACAAGCAGCTTATACAGACAGTGTTGAATCCTTATCTTATACACTACAGATGACTACATCATAAGGAGGCAGGACTTGAATTCGATCTGAGGAACAGAAGGCCCTCTTTTCAAAGTAGCAGCTTAAGGACTGGATCTGTGAGGAGGCGAATCAACCTCTTGGCAAAAGCTCTTTAAACAGGCAGTAATTGCCCAGATCATCATCGTAGAGCTGGGAGATGTACATAGAGCCAGCAGACCTTGGTTTCACTATCAATTTTAACAGCTCAGAGGGGAGTAAACACAGTGTGCAGGCAGCCAATCACAGTGCAGGGGGCGTGGCCAGGGCGTTTCTTGTCTAGGGGCGTATCCCAACAGGCTGAATGAAATGTCAGCCAGCCAATCGCAGTGCAGGGGGCGTGTCTAGGGCGCGGGAAATGACCAGGGGGCATTCCGACCAGCAACAGCAGAAATAGAACACAGATTTACAGAGAAGCTCATATCTGCTAAACCAAGTGACAGAGGTAATGCAACCCAATTACAAAAGTGCTTATTTTTACTGTCCCCATAATCTGAGACATTATCTTTGTAACGATAAAACCCCTTTAACGTGAAATGAGGCATGAAGGGATGTGCAGTGGGGAAAAAAAGTATTTAGTCAGCCACCAATTTCTCCCAAAAGTTCTCCCACTTAAAAAGATGAGAGAGGCCTGTAATTGACATCATAGGAAGACCTCATGAGAAAACAAATCACAAAAATCGCATTGTCTGATTTGGAAAGAATTTATTTGCAAATTATGGTGGAAAATAAGTATTTGGTCAATAACAAAAGTTCATCTCAATTTTTTTTTTTATATATTTTTTCTTTTTTCGGCAATGACAGATCTAACGGCTTCTGTAAGTTTTCACAAGGTTGGCACACACTGTTGCTGGTATGTTGGCCCATTCCTCCATGCAGATCCCCTCTAGAGCAGTGATGTTTTGGGGCTGTGGCTGGGCAACACGGACTTTGAACTCCCTCCAAAGGTTTTCTATGGGGGTTGAGATCTGGAGACTGGCTAGGCCACTCCAGGACCTTGAAATGCTTCTTACGAAGCCACTCCTTCATTGCCCTGGCAGTGTGCTAGGGATCCTTGTCATGCTGAAAGACCCAGCCACGTTTCAGCTTCAATACCCTTGTTGATGGGAGGTTTGCACTCAAAATCTGACGATACATGGCCCCATTCGTTCTTTCATGTACACGGATCAGTCGCCTGGTCCCTTTGCAGAGAAACAGCCCCAAAGCATGATGTTGCCACCCCCATGCTTCACAGTAGCTTTGGTGTTCTTTGGATGCAACTCAGTATTCTCTCTCCTCCAAACACGACGAGTTGTGACAGTTCTACTTTGGTCTCATCTGACCAGAAGACATTCTCCCATTACTCTTCTGGATCATCCAAATGCTCTCTAGCAAACTTCAGATGGGCCCGGACATGTACTGGCTTAAGCAGAGGGACACGTCTGGCACTGCAGGATCTGAGTGTCTGGCGGCGTAGTGTGTTACTGATGGTAGCCTTTGTTACGTAATGTCACAGCTCTCTGCAGGTCATTGACCAGGTCCCCCCCGTGTGGTTCTGAGATGTCTGCTCACCATTCTTGTGATCATTTTGACCCTACGGGGTGAGATCTTGGATGGATCCCCAGATCAAGGGAGATTATCAGTGGTCTTGTATGTCTTCCATTTTCTAATTATTGCTCCCTCAGATGATTTCTTCACACCAAGCTGCTTGCCTATTGCAGATTTAGTCTTCCCAGCTTGGTGCAGGGCTACAATTTTCTTTCTGGTGTCCTTTGGCCTCTTTGGTCTTCACCTAGTGGACTTTGGAGGTGACTTTTTGAGGTTTTTGACGGTTCTTTTTACAATAAGTTAAACGGTGCCATTACTACAGGTAATGGTGGAGGCAGAGGAGCCTTTTAAAAAGGGGAAATTTAAGGTCTGTGAGGCAAAAATTTTGCTTGTTTTAAGTCCAAATACTTATTTTCCACCATATTTTCCCAAATGGGACAATGTTTTTTGGATTTTTTTTCTCTGTTGTCCCATAGTTGGGTCTCCTATGATGTCAATTACAGACCTCTCTCTCATTTTAAGGGGGGGGAACTTGAAAATTTGGTGGCTGACTAAATACTTTTTTCCCCACTATAGTATTACCACTATATAAAGCATTGGTGAGGCGGCATTTGGAAAATGCTGTTCAGTTGTGGGCTCCAGTTTATAGAAAGGATGTAATGGAGTTGAAGAAAGAGTAAAAACGAGAAACAAAACTAATAAGGGAGGATCTGTAGAAAAGCTGCCCCAGGAGCTGGGCACAACAGGAAGAGGATTTCAAGAAAAGCTTACTTTAGATAAGAACAATACTTATGTAGCCATATACAACGTCTAGATCCAGTCTGATGGCAATTTTGAGATTAGGAATGAAACAACTGTACTAATGATGTAATAACCAGTCATTTTAGCCAAAGCCAAAAAATAAAACCTGTAAATTGCTGCACAGTGTATAGCAAAAATGGAATCATATTAAAAGGGATGTAGGATTAAAAAAAAAACCTGCTTTTCCAAAACCTAATTTGCTCGTCCTCATTCACTTTAATTGAACTAAGCTGCAATACCACATGCAACCCATGGTTAAGGGTGATGCTGTTTCTTAACAGAAACCAGCCAGGTCTTCGAATCCTTTTACCAGACCTCCCCTATAAAGATCTTTCATAAACTTCGGGTGAACAGACAGAATTCAAAAAATTGTAAATTTGTCATAATCGGCACCATTTTTCACAAAGAGCTCTAAGTTTTGCAAAGGGGCACTTAAATAAATATTGTAACAGGCATCATTGTACCCTTTGGCAACACGCTGAAAAGCTACACTCTGGAGTCTAAGGGCTTGTCCCCACGGCCCGGGTTTTCACCCGGTTTTCGGTTTTGAAAATGGCCTGTAATCTGGGTATCAACTTTTAAAATGGACCTTAATGGAAAGCCCGCACAGCGGTCCCCACTGCCGGCAAACCGAAAAACATTGAACATGTTCATTCTTCGTCTGGTTTTTGGACATCTCAATGCGAAGGGGGGAGGGGGTGGGGGCCTTTTAATCGGAGAATTTGCGACCGGTATTTGCACCAGGGCTGTGGAGTCGGAGTCGGTGTCGTCATAAAAGGGACCGACTCCCAAACTATATAATGAGTTGGTCCAGTTAGTTCGATGCAGTGCAAAGAGCAAGAGGAATTGGGTCCGGCCAGTGCTACTGCTCCCATATCTTCAGCCTCTTCACATGAGTGTAAGTGAGGACATGGAGCAGACAAAGCGCTGACCCAGGGGAAAAGATTCTGCTCCCATGGCAAACAGATTAAAGCAACATTTTTCACCTGCTTTCAACGAAGTAGAAGAGTCCAAAGATTCATCAAAACTGACTGTGCCTGAGGCAATTCCTTTATACCCTGACATTGTTAGAGATGTTGCCCCTGTGGTCACCGCTTTACCACCAACTCAAGTTAGAACAGAGAGGCCGTTCTCTAGCCTGGAAATAATGAGATCAGATGTGAGGTCATATATGCAGGATCTGATGGAGCCAATACTATTTCTCAGAACAAATTCAGAGACTCCACAAATGTTCCTTCAGTGTTTTGCATATTTACAATTTTTTTTGTTTTCTAAAGTCATATCCAATAAATATATTTTACACCGACAAGCAAAAGGGTAACAATATTTTGAACTTGTGACTTTCAGGCTCCATATCTCTCCATCCAACTACAGCTATGTACATGAGGCTACTGTAATTTTATATACAGTCATCTTACCTATCTTATACATAAATTTGACTTGCAAGTATTTAGCATCTGCTTAGTTCTACAGATTCTGTCCTGTAACTGCATTGTTGCGGTTTTGCTCCTAAAAATCAAAACGTTATTTTTTTATTATTTTGTTATTCTACCTTTTGGTTTTCAATGCTGCCTGAATCCTTCTGGGCTCTGAATCAGATTCAAGCATAACTTGACCAAAATCTGATCCCAGGTCTCTTCCACACGTTCCAAATGTTGGTGCAGACTGGACTTGGATACAAATACAGCTTTTTCTTCAACTGTACCCACAAGTGTTCAAAAGATCAAAACATTGTTACCCTTTTGTTTATCAGTGTCTGTTCTACCTAAATAGCTTGATTATTGTATCATAAGATGATAAACAGCCGGATGTTACCACTTTACTACAGTAAAGTTATCACTTAAACATGCGCAGTGTATGAGGGAGTCAGGAGTCGGAGCTTTGGCTTGCCGACTCCACAGCCCTGATTTGCACTGTGCCGTGTGAACGGCCCCCTAAGAGCTCTGCAAAACAAAACATCTTAACTGCTGGTGTTCAGTTCAGACATCACCTGATACCAGACCCAGGTAATGGGCCTTTAACAATACTACAAGCATACCCCTGGGTCTACTACGTACAGAGGTCACTATGGATTTCAGAATGCTCGTGCCTTTGTACATGGTAGATAAACCTCTGCCATACAAATCATTGATTGTACATTTGTGTATGGCCTGGATCAACCAAAGACGGTCTTATATGGTCACTCCATTCTGGCTTTAAGTGGGGGACCTAAGCTGCAAACTCTGTGCACTCTCCCTGCCCCATTCATTTGTACTAATAGGGTATATACAGAAAACATTTTGCTGTGAGCTATCCCCTTTAAGGAAAGCTATTCTTAAGTGCAGCACAATTGCAGAGATAAATAAGCATTCATCGTTCGCATCAAATGGTAAGCGTGCAAAAGTCCCAAAAATACGTTTAACAGCAATACACTAATTTATTAAGAAAAATTTATACAAATATTCAAAGCAGCACAGTGCTAAGAGCCAGAGCAAAAATCTCACAGCTCTCAAATGCTAACATTTTTCTAATGTTAAATAAAATATTTCAATAAAAATAGTTGATACAAGTAATTTAACTGGAATAATGAAACAAGAAAATATCTGCTCTTAATATATGAGCACTTTGTGAGAACGTATTGAGGATCCCCCGCCCCCAGGCTTAAATTGACCATACACCATCAATAGCAGCCAGCTATTCTTCCAGACTCGCCCAGGGCAGATGCCTTCACAGCTTGCCTAGCCTAATGGGGAGAGTGACTAGCAGCATCTCATCTCCTGAGAAAACAAAGAATTACACATAAGTCTGATCCTTCATTCTACCGGCATCTGCCCGCAGTAGAGAGTCAAAAGTCCCCAATGTGCAAAATAGTCAATCCCAATGAAATGGTAAATGGGCACCTTTACAGTCTCATAAAAGGACAACGATTTGAAACTTTCTTACAGTGGACCTGTGCCATGTCCTGATATGTCAGTTTTAGAAAGCACTTGTGTCCCTGTAAAATAATTCTGGAGCATCTTCACTTATTAATCTGTGTTGTGCTTTTCCTCTGTTACGCCTCTAGAAGTGTATTACTGAATCAGTCAGCTGGGTGTCACCTTTCCAGTTTTCAAAGGGGTGTGGCTCAGTCAGCTCTGATTGGATAATGTCATATTGTTCCGGGCACATCCTCACATGACAGCACCCAGCTGAGAGTTAAGTAATGAATTTCTAGGAAAAAACATGAAACCACAAAGTTCTAAGTGATCCTGAATTGTTAATTGACTGGGAACACAAGTACTAACTAAAACAGAACGCCAGGAATGGCCACGAGTTCTTTTATTTGCAGGCCACTGGCAGATCAATGTAAATTTAGTGAGAGTTGCTGACAAGTAGATTTCTGTGGTGATGAAATAAGCTTAATAGAAGAAGCAATAACTGTAGGTAAATATTTCATGTCTATCACCAAGCCAAGTCTGTCACAGCAGACATCACATAGGAAACTAAATTGTCACGTAATCGCTTTAACTTATGGGAAAAAATTCTAAGTGGGGTGAAATGTGGAAAAAAAAATGTACTGGCACTATGTTTGCGGGGGTTATGTTTCACGGTGTTAACTCTTCGGCAAAAATGGTGTTATTTGTATAATGCAGGTGTACATGATTCAGGCAATATCAAATATGTAATGTTTCACCTATGGAGTGGGAGGTGCATTTTTTGTAGGCTGAAGTGTACTTATTGGTACCATTTTGGGATCGATGCGAATTTTTTTATCACTTTCATTCCAATTTTTAAAGGACGTGTATGTTATGTTTTAATAGATCGAACTTTTAGAGAGGCAGCGATACCAATTGTGTAACTTAATTTTGTTATTTGGAAAATGGCAAAAGGAGGGTGATTTGAAGTTTAAATTTTTAATTTTTTTTACACTTTTAAACTTTTTTTTTTTTTTTTTTAACTTGTACTTTCAGTCCCCTTACGGTACTTGACCACTAGGGAGCACAATCATTCGTACACTGTTTGGTAAAAAAAAATTCAATAGGTTGTACAAAGATGGCAGTTTTACCACTTTCTGCATGGGGTATGAAATAGTTAAACGGGAAACATGACAGCGATGGATGCTTTCACGATCTCTCTGCGAGGATGCCAGAGTCTAAAGGGTCTAACAGCAGGGAACGGAGCCAGCTCTTTTCCCTGCAGTTGCCAGTGGGCGTCAGCTGTAATTAGCAGTCAGCACCTGCCTATTGTGTAACAAGACTGCATAGCTGTCCAACTACATAGCCGCTTAGTGGTTAAATGTCGGAGAGGGGTTAAAGTTATTCAATATCATTTAAAAACACACACAAATTATGTGGATTTAAGGTGTGTTCCCACAAAGGAACATCCTCTTCACAGGCTGGCTTGCCATTTTTTTCTATAGAAATTCAGCTATATCCAGAACTCCCATTAAATAAAATGGGGAAGACGGCCACAAGCAGCGCACTCCTCATTCTCACACAGTCAGCTCATAGCTAGCTACCAGCCAACCCATAAAGCGGATGTTTGTTGGTAGGAACACCCCTTTAAAGTTAATAATAATTTTTTCATTTGCATCCAACTAATTAGTCTGTAAGGTTTAAAAGGTGGATAAGTGGGAACAGAAAAAAAGGTTAGAAACTAAGAAGGTGGGACACCTATTTCTTTTTAAATTATAACTCCTTTATAACATTGTACAAATTCACCAATAAACAGATAGATGAAGCTCGAAATAATGTGTTTATCTCGGATAAGCGTCTCTAATACCATGCAGGCAGGAACAAAAAACAGTCCGAATGTCGTATGAGCAATCATCCTGAGAAATGGAACTTCATTGTGGACTAAGGCTCTATGTGTGGCATGTACATAAAGCAGGTAAAACTGGAACAGATTAAGGTCATAGGAATAAATTAAACACCTTCCGTCCAAAAGAGTTTACAGTTTGTGGTATTTAAGGTTTACTTCCAATAATAAATATTGCATATCAGATCACCTTCATTCAACTGTTCACTAACTTAGAAACCACTAATAGAACCTGAAGAGCAGACAGGATATAGCATCAATGAAACGTTAGGTTACACCTGTGCATAGAAGTTTATAGCAAAGGGAGATGTAATCAGAGACAGACACTTACTACCCTACCTCAGTACTTCTCTACACAGTCCTCCCTGTTCCTACATGTAGATAGTAAAGGACAGCCAATTCCCCATCTGTTTGCCGAGTATGGGTGACATCATAGCACCTATTGCCACCGACTGGAGCAGAGCTTAAAGGAGTTGTCTCATTACGAGCTTTCAGCCTGTCAGTGTCTCTGGTAAGTTGAACTGAGGGGCGTGCTTCTTGGTCTGTCTCTTCTGCTCCCTCTCCCCCCTCCCATCAGCACACAGGCAGCTACGTAACTTCTATACAGGGGGGGGAGGGGTTTGCTCTCAGAGTTCACCCTGTGTGTGCCTGCCTAGGTCTGTTGCAGGAGAGGGCTGATCTAGTGAGTGGTTGAAGTGTGTGCTAATAGAGCAGAGGGGATGCATGTGTTCCTATATCCCCTGCTTAGCTTACAAGTCTCCACATCTCCAGCAACAACAAGGGCAGTGTTACTATACTCAGGATGTGTCACTAATACAGGAGAACATAAAGTATTCACATGCCCCCTGATCTGTATAGTATTAGTATAGTCACAGTTCCAAAGACATATCATGATTATAGTAACAGACAGGGTCACTGCTGTCACATCTATCTGTGTAGAGAGCAGGAGGAAACAGGCACACACAGGGTTAATCCAGGCAGCTCGGACACAGACGCCAGAGTCCTCCTCCCCCTCCCTTCCCCTCCCAGAAGCATTCTGTGCAGGAGGGGCTCTCTGCTCTGACCTGTCTTCAAAGGTGATGAGTCATTCAGACCTGACAGCCAGTAAGATAAGGATCAACAGGTCAGCTACTATAGAGATTTGAGGAGCTGATGTAGTAATACTAACAGGGCTAGCTCAAAATCAGTAGGACATTTGTAATGAACATATATTGCAAAGCTGCTTGTTTTTTAAAGATCTTTAAATTAAAACCCAATCATTGTAGCGAGACAACCCCTTTAAGGAAAAAACACATCTCATGTACATACACAACAGCTTGTTTGGAAAAGTCACCCGAAACATGTACACTTCTACAGCTGCCACATGGGGCTGTTAAATGCAGCTTTTACTTGGCCTTCAAGTGTATGTTCCATTTTTCTGTTGATCAATTTTATATTTTTAACCCATTACCATCACAGCCAATTTTTCAAATCTGACATCCGTCATGATGTGTGAATAACTTTTAAATGCTTTTATCTATCCATGTGATTTCTTGTGACAATTATTAAGAATTGTAAATGCTTTACACCAGATTTATTATGTTTTAAGACCATTTCTAGACACTTCTGCACTGTGATAAAATGAATGCGGCTTCATGGAAAGGCCACGTGGCTTAGCATGCAACGCTGGGTGCCAACAGTTTGGTGCAGTTAGTGGCAGAAAATAAGTCAACTTAAAAATAGTGTAAAGTTAGACTATACCATTCTAAGATGCACCAGATTTATGAACACTATGATAAATGTGACACTTTGTAAGAGTGTCTAGTCTAAGTTTACACTCTAAGAATTACACAGTATTGACAAATCTGACCCATTGTGCTGTAATTAGCAATACATTTTGGTTGATATAGTCCTTATTTGTGAAATCAAAATGTTATGAGAATTTTAGATTTTCAAATTCAAACAGTTCTGCGAGGAAGACAAATCGCTATTACACACAGGATAGTTTATAATTAGCATGTAGCATGTCTTATAAAACAATGCCAACATAAAAAAACGTCTATTTTATTTACACTAAGGGGTGGTGGTTAAAAATTAAGTAGCAATTTTACATTTTTAAGAACATTTGAATTTTTTATTTTTTTATTTTTAGGGACCAGACTTTGAGGTGTGTGTGTTAGACACCCCCTAAATGGCTACATTTAAAAAAAAAAAAACAACTAGAAATAAAAGCAAAAATACGGAATTTCAGCGCTCCTTGAGGAGAGTATGATAAAAAGCACTAATCCTTTTCAGGGTGTTTATTTTTTAAAAGAGAAAGATTACTCACATAAAAACAATGTACAGAGGACTTGACGCGTTTCTCCTGGCATACCCAGGCTTCATCAGAAGTAACAGCTGTTACTTCTGATGAAGCCTGGGTATGCCAGGAGAAACGCGTCAAGTCCTCTGTACATTGTTTTTATGTGAGTAATCTTTCTCTTTTAAAAAATAAACACCCTGAAAAGGATTAGTGCTTTTTATCATACTCTCCTCAAGGAGCGCTGAAACTCCGTATTTTTGCTTTTATCTCTAATATTTACCGTGAGCATACATTGCACACGGGCACACGGATACCTGGCTGCGTGAGACGAGGAGGTTATTAAGGAGATATCATACGTGTTTGAGAGTTGTGCCTCATTTATCTGCACAACTTCCAGAGGTGAGCACAACCAATTTACATACTAATACACCGACAGTGTGTACATACTTCACTATTGTGCGCTTTCTCCTTTTTCTTCCCTATATCTTTAAAAAAAACTACTCGCCTTGAAATATTCAAAACAGGGTTTCACAAGAATGAAAGCAAACTGGAGGTAAAAGTTCCCCTTTTCTTGTAGATTTTCAATTTTAATCCATTTTGTTTTTACTGGAACACAACAAATTTTAACAGGGAAATACAACTCAGCATAGTTTTCCCCTCATTCTGCCGTTTTTTTTAGAACTATATGGCCATAGTGTTTTATTTGACTCAATGACAGGACTACCAAAAGGAGCACCTACTGGATTTTAGGCTTCATTTTTATAGGCAGTTTTAGATTTGCTGACACCCTCAAACTTAATGCTAAAACTTAATGAACGCTGATTTTGAAAACTATACGCCTGAAAGAAAATATTCAGCAGTGTGGTGATTAAATTGATCCCACAGGTGTCTGATTTTATTTTTATTTTTTCTTTATGATGGGCTTTGAAAAACTATATTTTTGGGGGAAAAAATTAAGTTATGGGTGAAATTTTATGTTGAGACAAAATCCTGGAAACAAAAACACCCCAAAATTTGTTACACTATTTCTATCAAGTTTGGCAATACCCTAAGTCTTTGGGGTGGGAATTCATCTAGCGGTGTATTGTGCTTTTTGGGCCAAACAGTGTCTGAGTTTTTTTTTTTTTGCATTGGGTCATGAAAAATAATTTTATATAATATATAAACATATATTATACACACATGTACATACACATATATACACACAGTTCTGTGCATATATATATATATATATATATATATATATATATATATATATATATATATATATATATATATATATATATACAAATACACACACACACACACACACACACACACACACACACACACACACACACACACACACACACACACACACACACACACACACACACACACACACACTAAGCTGTGTATGGGCTTGTTTTTTGCAGGATAAGCTGGAATTTTCATTGCTACAGTTTTGGGAAACATGAATTTTTGATCGCTTTTTAATACATATTTTGGGATGCAGGATAAAGAAAATACAGCAATCCCGAAGTATAAATGACATGAGCTTTTTATTTGTGGGATGAACGGACATTTTAAAAATCTGTACTATAAAGGGTTTATATGACTTTTTGAGCACAAAAATCACATTTTCTTTCTTTGGTTTTACAGCATTCATGTGGGTTAAATAAGTTGACATTTAAAATCTAGGTTGTTACATATGCAACAGTACAAAATGTGTTTTTTTTTGGGGGGGGGGGGGTTAACAAGCATTTGTAAAGTGAAAAGGGTGGTATGCAGGTCTTACTTTATTTTGTATGTTTTTATTTTTTACTCATTTCACTTTCTTCCTCTTCTTGTCCCCATAGGGGACTAGACTTCATGATCACTTGACTGCTAGTATAATACAGTAAAGTACTTGTCGGTACGTCACTTTTATAGTGCTGTCAATCACCATGTCCAGCATGGCGTGGCAACATAACAGATAACCCAGAAGCCTTTATTAGGCTTCTGGGTTAATATGGCAGCTACCTGCACCCCACAATCTTGATGCCTATGGAGACAGAGGAAGCCCCATCCTTTTGTCAGTCAGTAGCATCTAAGGGGTTAATCAGCCAGGAACCGAGTAAACGTTGGTCCCAACCATTAGTACATGTAGCCAGCTGTAATGTACAACTGGAACCATGCACCAATCATGTGGCCTGAGCATCAGCCTACATGATGATTATGACATGCTTGTATGTCAAATGTCAGCAAAGGGTTAAAGAGTTTTGAGCTATTTTTCTGTTAGGTCTGGTTCTCATTTGAGTTTGACTTTTCATTCAAAAACAGATCGAACTGAACCAATTTCAAAAACAGACCGTAACCATCACAAACAAAAGAGCAGTCTTCTGGCAGGAGGGATGTAGAGTGATCTGTTGCAGGGATCTGTTAATAAAAATAAAATACCTTTGTCTACATCTGTTTAGGGCAGTTAAAAATAGACCCTGTCTTTTTTTTCTAAATCTCTAAAATTTGTCTGCCCATGCCTAGAAGAAATATCGGATCCATTTAACAGATGTAAAAGCAGATGCACAGGATTACCCATAAGGAGCAGGAAGAAGCGTTGTCCAGCACTCAGTTTAAAAAATTGTATGTCCACACTTTGTCCCATTATATAAAGATAACCAAAAACGTTGTTTACAAACACAAATGGCTTTAATGCGTTTCGGTTCTACAAAAAAAAATGGACTCCTAGTCATTACTAGAGTTGATCGGTATCGGCAAAAAATCGAGATCAAGCAGATTTTAATTTTTTTTCACAAAAATCTTCCATTTGATCGTCGATTCCCATTAAAGTCAATGCAAGGTGAAAATTGTGCGATCATGATTTTTTTACCCGATTTTTCTGGAACAATCGGATCGATCGCGATCGAGAAACCTGTCTCGATCTTTGCCGATCTCAATTAATCAACTACCAAGACCTGAAACATGTTAAAGCCATGTGTGTTTAACTTTTTTGGTTGTTTATCTTTTTATAATGGGATAATAAAGATTGGATATACAATTTTTTAAACTGAGTGCTGGACAATGCTTCTTCCTGCTCCTTATGCGTTATACACCTGTGGCCGGGTGATTTGTTCGTGCACCAAAGGACTTGGATTATCAAGCACTGCAGGAGAATCGGTGAGCTAATCAGTTGTCTATTTTATTTTATTTTTTTTCTTTACACACATTACATGTGTTTTTTTTGGTTTTTTTTTTTTTTTTTACAGATACCATAGCACAGCATGCTCAGTTTTTTGTAAAAATTTTGTAAAAATTATATCTATAACGGTATGGTGGTAAAGAGATCTGAAATGGGTGCAAACATATTTCTTTAAGGTATATAAAGGTAGGCCTGAAATGTTGCAATACATTTAAGGTTACTACTGTAAGTGATTACAGGTCTCTACTTCTCATTCCTTCACTGGGCTGCATTGTTAACAGTAGGATTGAGTATCCCACATTTCTGTATTAGTCTCACTGATGGCCTCGAGGTGAAACTTACATATTATTTATAAAATGTAAAACTGAAAATGACAAACAAGTCTACCAGACAATGTATTGTGTAAATGTTCTAAACAAGTGTCAAAATGTTTGTGTGTTTTTTTTAAAAATAAACTGAAATCGGAATGAAGCCAACCTGAAGCAAACAAAGCCTGAAAACCCAACTGAAATCAATGGGCCACTGTTCAGTTCTCATTGCAGGACAGTGGAAAGCCAAATGCAGATCTGAAACAGACTACAGATCTCTATATCACCTACTCCCAATTTTGTGCTTAAGAATTTCATGTTTTTAAAGAAATCTGAGCTTTATTTTTCCGTTAGGCGGAGTTCACACGGCATATAGAGGCACGTAGCTGTGCGCACCACTATTTGCCTGCTGTCGATCGTTTGCGCTGATCAGGGAATACTTTTAAACAGCACTCCGGCCCGGCTACCATCTACTTTCAGAATCGCCAGAAAGTATTGACGTCACTTTAGAGGCACATATTGTGCTCTGGTGAATACACCAGGAAATCATAGCACTTCATGAGTGCTAAGATTTTACCGTATTTATGAGGCACACTTCAGCACAATTATGCCCTGAAGTACGCCCTGCAAATACGCTGTGTGAACATACCTTTACAGAGCTCTGCATCGCCGACTTCCATTAACACGACAGAGTACAAAAACTACCTGTAACCACCAATAAACTTCTAAATCTTCAATAAGCTTGTGGATCCTCAGAAAAGTATCATCTATCCGTATGGATGTGTGAATGTAAGCAAGGGGTTTGCAACTCAATTGCTTCAACCTCAGTAAAGACAATGGAATTATGTGAGGTCTGTTTTGTCTATAATGACTGCACAAATTAAATTACTTTAACACTTTCACCGTTTGTCTACAGTTCTGTTTGAGTTAGTTTTAGCCTGAAAGGGAATTTTGCATTTCTTTGTAAAGCCGTATAAAGAAGACCCATGATTTTAAGTTGGTGGGTGGCATTTACACAAGGTGTTCGCTTTAAGAAAACTAGAATTTATTTTTTGTTTCCGTCGCACACAAAACCTAAATTTTAAAAATGTAAAACTTGCCTCTACACCACTACCATCAGTTGACGAGATCTTACCTGTAGCATACATGCATCATTTTGGAACTGGTAACATATTGAAGAATTCAAAGTATTGGCACAGCTGAAAGGAACTATTTGGCTGGTAAAGCCCATAGCACCTCAGCAGTCCTGCTATAAATGTTCTAGCATCTACACACCGAGAATGGGACATTTTGAGACGGGGCGGTATCCAAAGTCACCAAGTGCAACAAGCTCTCATCTAGATAGTTATACAGAGCAGAATCAAGTTCATTCGCCAGGCTATGTGCAAAGATTCTCACTGGTATAATCTAAAACGCATGTAAACAAAATAATGGCACGAATGCTCAGTAAAAAATTAGACATTTCTTGTATTTTAAAATCGCACTTGCATTAATGAAAAATCAATCGATTGTCCCCCTAATAAAATAATTCCTCTAGTTTAACTCCATAGACTGATAGATCGGTATTTAAAAAAAAAAAAAACATCTTTAATCTCAACTATGCAATCAAGTAAAAGATTTATGGCGATTGGGCCTAAAAATAGGCCCAAAAAGGCATGAGAATACAAAGTCCTTCAAAAAACATAATTTTTGGAATTTCTTAGAGAAGGCATTGCTTCATTCACATTCTGATCCAGGCGGCGGTATCCTGAGTTCTTTGAACAAAGACCATCTCGCCATCTTCTTCTCTGAATCAAAAGGTATATCTGCGGAGAGAAACGTAAGGACCTTTATGTTATTTCAGTATACACAAAAGTGAAGAGGTGTACACCAACAAGTTACAGATATTTGTGCAAGACTCGTTTGTAAAAAATCTACGATGCTTCTGTTTTTACATTGCTTTTGCCCTTTTTTTAAAAAAAACTGATGTGGCCTCCTGTGGCCCAACACATTCTACGCCAACTCAAAGCTAACAAAGTTTTGTGTGAGACAAAGACGTTCTTAATTCATTATGAGCAGTCCAGCGGACTATTAAACGCCGGTCTTTACGATATTACCCCTAATTGTGCTGCCATATGGAAGCTGTTATGGGGGAATTCGCCAAACTATTGCTAACAAAATCGTGCACATTGGTAACTGCTTCACTTCTCCTCTTTTCCAAACTGAGCTGTAAAGCTTTATTCCCACAATGGATTTTGCTGTGAAAAAACATGTGGATTCCACACCAAAATTCCCAAGCATTCGGCACCCCTATAGATATATTGGGAAAAAAACGTTGGCACAAATTTTTCTGACAAGCATTTCATAATCCGCAGAATGGAACATTCTGATACTTTTACCTATCCCTGCGATTCAGATATTGTGCTTAAGGGTATGTTCACACGGCTTATTATTGAGCACATTTCACTGCGTATTTTGCAGCATACTGCACTTAACATGCTGGGAAATGTGCCTCAATTACAGTAATTGTACAGTACGCCTCCTCTCCCCACTCTTACAATACGCTTGTATTATACGCGCGGGGAGATAAGTGACAAGTCAATTATTTGCGGCGAATACGCACTGCAAGTAATGCATGCCTATGTGCCCCTCCTCTCCCGTGTCGCGGGAGTACGTGCGTATTAGCACGAGCTCTGGAAACACGGTGTATTGCGGCACATACTGTACACGCCACAATACATCGTGTTAACATACCCTTAACGTTAATCATACATTTTGGTCCATCGAATCCTTATTTTTGAAGAATTGGTGTGAAAATGTATTTAAAAAAAATTGTCATTTTCAAAGTTCAAACATTTCTGCAAGTCAGACAGTAATTACACACAAAACCGTTTATAACTAGCATCTACCATATGTCTGCTGTATGTTGGCATTTTTTAAATGTCTTTGTCATGACATTAGAGGCCTCCTTTAGCTGCCGCATTCGCAATTCACCACAACATCTAAGTGGTTTACTTCAGTAGCAGCCAATACCACAGGTCACCAGCTGTAATATACAAGTGGTTCTCAGCAGCAATTGTGCGGGCTTTGCATGTGAGCCTTCACAATCTCCTGACCGTACAGGTATCTCCATATAGGGAACATCTTCCTATATAGGATGTAGCCATATAATCCAGTGCCGGGAAGGGGTTAATTATATTCATGTCCATAAAATCGCATATGTGGATAAAATGGCAATGCTACATCAAGAGAAACCTGTTCTAGCAGCAAAAGAAACCAACTTTTCTCCTGACGTTTAAAACATGAAAATGGAGGTCTGCTTTGCGAAGTCAGGGTCCCTTTAAGTCTACAGTCCTCTTCATCTAGGGTTAATTGTACTCTAGACTTCTGTCACTTCTGCTTTTTACTTCCTGAATAATGAAACAATATGACGTCTTCTACATTTCTGTAACCCGTTATGCCAATTACAAAGAAGCGGAGTTTTTACATTCTACTCATTTCAATTCTCTCTGAACAGTGTTAGCGGTTTATGGAAGCCCCTCTGCTCACCTACCTCCGTCCTATAAGGACAAAAGGACACCCTACAGCTCACACTCCCCATATGATTCACAGCAGACCACCACTCACAGCATTCCTGTAGCCCAGCTCACCTACATATTACACAGTCCAGCATTGATAACAATTGATCTGCATAGGTAAGAGAAGCTAGATCCATGTAAGACACCTTTGTGGCTTATTATAAACCGTCGTCTAGGCCTTAAACGATATGATAGGAGAGAAGCTAAGCTGTAGGACATATAGGTTATGTTTAATGCTGAATTTCAGAGCAAAAAGCAGATACAATTCTAAAACGAAATTGAAAGTACTGCTCACGCACACACACTGACACAGAGAATGCCGTCAATGTATGTGGGTGAAGCAGGACTTTCATTGACTCTAAGGCCTGGTTCATACGGCTTATTCAAGCCGTAATTGCGGGACGGATTTCGCCGGCAATTACGGCTTGAGTAAGGGGCGGGGACGCAGTTCCTCGGCCCCATAGACTTTCATTATCCACGGCGCGTATCCCGCCAGGATAATGTGCATGTCACTTTCTCCCCGCCCGGCGGGGAGAAAGGAATCCACAGGAGAGACTGAATCCACAGTTCTCTATGAGAACTGTGGATTACCATAATGGCCTTGACGGATTCCCAGCCAATACGGCTGGAATCCGTGCCCAAAATAAGCTGTGTGAATGGCCCCTTAAGGAGTCCGGTCAGTATTTTCTCTGCTTTGCATTCAGAAATCCTGCTCCAAATCACAAACCTACATAGAGCTCAGCATTTCTACCTCTATCAAATCCTGCTCTCAGAAAGTACAGCATAAACCACCCTTTAAAGCTTTTTGGTGCATTATCAGATAAGTTGAGATCTGATCTTCCATATTATAGAGCAGTAGGAGCGGAACATAATAATGCTTAGTGTTGTGGGAAAGATTCAGGATAACCTATAATTTTATTTCACATGTTTAGGAAACAGCTAAAAAAAAAAAAAAAAAAGTTTGAAAATATTTTAAAAACAGACACTGCCATATTCTCAGTTCTGTAGCTGGACAAAAAAAACATTCTTAGTAGCAGGAAACATAAGCCCCAGTGCTACATGAGAAGAATTGCACTGGTTCAGATCACTTGCAATTGCTCACACCCTTATCCATGAGGGAGGCAGTTGCTCAATAATTAAAAAAAAAAAAAAAACCTGCACATTGAATAAGATCCAGTTCACACCAGTATGCAGAACAGCCACAATACCATAGAGGAGAGATTATTCAAACGCAAAAATGCTCAACCACCCATACGCCTACTATCCATGAGAGAGAGCGTTATTTATGTGCAATTGTAACAAAAGCAATGAGCATCCTTGACGTGGGGGTGCAAACATGTGTATCAAAATATCAACTAATACCTCATGGACAATATTTTTCCAGTATGTAGTTTTGCCCTGTAATAATGGTGAGCAGATGGTGTAAGTATTGTTTTGGGCACCTGAAATACACTGGACAACCGCTCAATCGAATAGTAGAGGTGTTATCAATTGGTTGTCAGCCAGCATGGTGCACCACACAACCATATAACTGGTCCCTATGCAAGGCTGATCTATGCAGTCTGAAACACGTGAAATGGTGTTTCGTTCCCTGTGTACTTCTCCATGTTCTGCTTTTATCATTGGATGTAAATATATTTTCTGGAAATTTAAGGGAAGCTGGACAATCCTCTTTTTCCTACAAGTATTTCTGTGGTTTGGTTCACCACTGGTCCATGCATCCTAGCCAATAGATTGGGTGAGCTGGTTTTCTTTGTACTCTATAAGCCTGATCTATATGCAATTGTAATACTAGCAATCACCCCCCTCATGGATAGTAGTTCTGAGAGTGGTTGTTTATCAGTATTTTTTGCCTTTGCGCAATCTCCCGCATGGTACTGTGGCTTTTCTGCATACTGGTGTGAACTGATTCTCATCTAATGTGCAGTTTTTTTTTGTTTTTTTTTACACTAAGCAGTCACTATCTCATGAATACGCTTGTGAGCAGTTGTTCATCAGTAAGCTGAACCTGTGCAATATCTTGCCATGTAGCACTGGGGCTTATACTGCCTCCTCTTGAAGGTTTTCTGCTCAGCCATGGAGCATTGAGTAAAGATGTATCTGTTTAAGTAAATCATGTCCTATTTTTCTGGGCTTTATTGGAAAACATATTTAAAAAGATTAAAAAACTGCAATTTACCATTTTTCAACAGTGATTATAGAAGTTATATAAAAGAACTACATACCTTTCGTCTGTTATGGTAGGTAATGTAAATGATCGCAACTAATGACGCTATTATGACCAAGTGCAAGAAGAAGTGACTGTCTTCATCGGCATCATTGCTGGGCTTAATCTCATAGTCATTCGCATTTTCGTCATAATCGGGATCCTTGTCGTTTATACCCGGGGTTAGAATTTCTTCTTTTCTCTCCAAGTTGTCATCACTCTTAGCTGGTTCACCATACTCATCTGCATTATAATCTACTTCCTCATCCTCTGGCTCTTTGGTAGATGTCAGGGTGGTAATGACCGTGTCTTTTTTTTCGTCAAACAGTAGGTTGTCGTCTACAGAGGGGTCTTCAGTTGGCTCGGCTTCAGTAGTTGTTGTAAGTGTTAGAAGCTTGGTGATGAAGGCAGAAGTAACAGAGACCACTTTCTTGTTCGTCACTTGCGTTGTGCTGACATTTGCCACTTGTGCTGGTGTCGTTCCAACATTTTTAGAAAGCGTTGTGTTGGCAGCAGTGGTGGCAGCTACGTCGGTGGTTTTATTGTCCTTATTTTCACTGTTGTTTCTAGGTGCAGTTGGCAAACTTGTTAAGTTAATAGATGTACTGTTACTGGAAGTGCCATCTAGTGTACTCCGAGAATCTACGGAAGTCACCAATTCACCTTTAAGGAGGGGGGAAAAAAAAAAAAAAAAGTTAATTGCTGCCTTTTTTCACTAATGCAATTTTCTCACATCTCACCTAAAAAAAAATTAAAAAAAAAATAAAAAAACTCTAGTTGAAATCGCAATAGATCACAATATGCATTGAAAGTCTGTGGTTGTCATGAATATACCCTGGTTAGATTCTATGTATTAAATTTTTTAATGGACATTGATGCTATATAATATACACTACTCACAAAAAGTTAGGGATATGTGGCTTTTGGTTGAAATTTTAGAATGAACATCGCCTTTCTGGACTTTTTTAAAATGCACTAAATAAGGCCACATTTTAACTCTAGAATGCTCATGTCCAACTGTTCAATTTTTCAGTACTTTTGCACAACTTGCTGATCTCTAAGGGTATGTTCACACAGCGTGTTGTGTCCGCGTGAACATACATTTTTGGGATACGTGTTTAGAACTGTCTGTCCCCAAACGGACCCAAAACACATCTAATAAGGAGCAATGTGATTTTACATTGCTGTTTATTAGAAACACACATCTGCATTCAGACGGTGATTGTTGATGCATGTCTCACTCCATCTTTCGAATCTGTTCCAAAAACTTACATGTCCATTCAATTCTTGGTCGGAAAAACGCAGCAGGAGCCCTATTTTAAACCATAGGGTGCGATCCTGCTGAATCCAACACGTATCCAAACACGCAGCTGTGTGTTGGATCCGTTTAGGATCCGACTGACGCTACGTTTTTGGATGCAATTTTCGGATCCAACATGGATCCAAAAACACTGTGAACGGCCCCTAAGGGTGCTTCCACATGGAGCGTTTTGGGCACCTTTTTTTTCAAAAAATACACAGAAATTAATGTTAAGCATTTATGCAAAAAAAAAAAAAAAAAACAAGCGCCAAAATGAAAGCACCCTAACAAGGAGTTTAATGGCAAAATTTCCAACAGGTGTTTGATCCCTGAATCAGCCAAAAAATTTAGGGGATCAATTTGAATTGGGATTTAAACAGTCCTCCTCATCATGCTGTTCACATTGACATCACGAGACCAAGACAACACCCTACAATTGATGACCCGACATTACAAAGCTTCAAGCAGGATGCTCTCAGACAGAGGTGGCCACTGAGTTTTCCAGTGTGTGTCATCACCAGGTTGAATTTATTATTATTATTATTATTTATTTTAAAGCGCCATTGATTCCAGGGCGCTGTACAATCGAGGGGTTACATACATTACATAATTCAAACGAGTACAAAGATAAAAGAACAATGACAATTGGCACGACCGAGGGAGAGCGGACCCTACCCGCGAGGCTTACAATCTACAAGGTAGGGGGAAAGAGACAGGAGGTGGGGGGCAGACATGTAGGAGGGGGAAGTAGTGACAAGTTTAGTGAAGGTTGTAGGCAAGCCTGAAGAAATGGGTTTTCAGGTTACCTTTGAAGCTGGTGAGAGTGGGGGAGAGTCTGAAGTGTTGGGGCAGCGAGTTCCAGAGTGTGGGGGAAGCACGAGAGAAGTCCTGGAGACGGTTGTGTGAGGAGCTGATAAGGGGGGAGCAGAGGAGAAGGTCCGGTGAGGAGCGGAATGCGTGAGGGGAGATACCTGGAAATTTGGGCAGAGATGTATGGAGGAGAGAGGTCATGGAGAGCCTTGTATGTCATTTAGTAGCTTGAAATGAATTCGCTGGGCAATGGGAAGCCAGTGAAGGGATTGGCAGAGGGGAGAGGCAGAGGAGTAGCGAGGAGAGAGGTGGATAAGACGGGCAGCAGAGTAAGGATGATTGGAGGGTAGCGAGGGTGCTAGCTGGGAGGCCACAGAGAAGGATGTTGCAGTAGTCTAGGTGGGAGATGACAAGGGCATGGACCAGCATTTTTGTGGTGTCATAGTTGAGGAATGAGCGGATGCGAGAGATGTTTTTCAGGTGGAGGCGGCAGGCAGAGGCGAGGGTTTGGATGTGGCGGTTTGAAAGATAGAGCGAGTCTAGGATTACCCCAAGACAGCGACTTGTGGGACCGGTGAAAGTGTAGAGCCGTTGACTGTAATAGAGAGATCAGGGGCAGGGGTAGAGTTGGACGTTGGAAAGATGATGAGTTCTGTTTTCTCCACGTTTAGTTTTAGGAGACGTGAGGAGAAGGAGGAAATGGAGGACAGACAATCAGGGATCCGGGAGAGTAGAGAAGTGACATTTGGGCCGGAGATGTAGAGTTGGGTGTCGTCTGCATATAGGTGGGAATGAAAGCCGTGTGAGGCTATGAGCTGACCCAGGCCGAGAGTGTAGATAGAGAAGAGTAGTGGGCCCAGGACTGACCCTTGTGGGACACCAACAGAGAGGCCGGGTGGAGGAGGTGGAGCGAAAATGAGAGACGCTGAAAGTCCGATCAGTGAGGTATGAGGAGATCCAGGAAAGGGCCAAGTCTGTGATGCCGAGAGAGGAGAGGATTTGAAGCAGGAGGGAATGGTCGACAGTGTCAAAGGCAGAGGACAGGTCTAAGAGGAGGAGCACAGAGTAGTGGCATGAGGCTTTAGCAGTTACTAGGTCATTAGTGACTTTGGTTAGGGCGGTTTCGGTAAAGTGGTGGGGTCGAAAACCAGATTGTAGCGGGTCAAGAAGAGAGTTTGTGGAGAGGTAGGAGGACAGCTGAAGATAGACGTGCTGCTCGAGGAGTTTGGAAGCAAAAGGGAGGAGTGAGATGGGGCGATAGTTGGACAGAGAAGAGGGGTCAAGGGTTGTTTTTTTTAAGATTGGAGTGAAAGTAGCGTGTTTAAAGGCGGAAGGGAAGATGCCAGAGGTTATCGATAGGTTGAAGAGATGGGTGAGGGCTGGGATGATAGAAGCACTGAGGTCTGGGATGAGGTGGGATGGCAGTGGATCAAGACTACAGGTAGTGAGGTGAGTGAATCAGAGATACAAAGACTGGAAGAGTCACAGAAAGGCAAAGAATTGGAGTCCTTTGGCTACATCACACATCGATGACCGCTTCATCGTAAACCATGCCCTGCAGAACCACATGATGAATGCCACACAACTCCAAGCGCGTTTAGGGAAGGCGAGAGGCAATCAAGTATCACGGCCAGAGATAGTGACGTCACGCCCAGCTGTCAGGGAAGCCATTGGAGCTCTGGCCGTAGGTGATGCAGCATGGGGCCAGCTGTAATATACAGCTAGTCCCATGCTGTGATCGTGGCGGCCCTGCCTGTGAACTCACACGATATCCAGGACATACCCATACGTCCATCTGCGGGAAGTCCCTTCCTGCTAGGAAGTACAGGTACAGCCAATGTCGGGAAAGGGTTAAAGTCACTAAACCTTCAAAAAACCTACAAGAGACGTAAATCATTCCTCTGAAAGTCATGGACTTCGTATAAGTAAGATATTTATCACTGTAGATATACATTCAACACAATGCTATTTACTGAGTGACTTGGATTTATTTTCCTCTTACAAATGTTTCATCGCTGGGGGTCCTGTTGCAGGGACCACCGATCGATAAAACAGAGCTCTGTTTCCATAGACTTACAATAGAGCAGCAGTATGCATGTTCGACCGCTGCTATATCCAAACTCTCACTGCACAAGAGCAGCAAGTAAGGATGGGGACTCCATTTTAGAGATCGATGGAGGTCCCAGCATTGGGATCCCCAAAGATCAGACATTTATCCACAGGATAGGTGATAAATGTAATTTGCGGTACAACCCTTTTCAGGTCAAAGTCGCACAATTCAAATAAACAGTTTATTTTCAGCCAAAGAAACCTCTAAAACATTTGAGTTGACTGTGAATCCACTCTGGGTCCCAGTGAACATGGCGTATATTCTGTGTTGGCATGCGTAGAAGTATATTGCATGGTGGGAATACGCCACAGATCAGTACCGCATTGTTTAAAATATAAGTGACCCATAACTTATTTACGGGTTTTCTGTGTCCCTCCTCCCAAAACAGCAAGACGCAGCAGATGTATGAGGGAATGCGCCAGATTTCTGCCACATAAAATATTACATATTTTTCCATCTGAAATACACATTGTGTGAACAAACCCTATATAGCCCATAAACCAACTCATGGAAAAAAAACGAACCACCTGACCAACAACGAAAGAATCAAATGAACTTGAACAAAAAGATTTGTGACGGATGGAGGTCACGGGACAATGCTTGTTCCAACCCAGACAGGTTCTGCAGCCACAGTTTAGTGTATAGAAATGGAAAATGTGCTATTTGAGCCCTCGGCTCCTAGAACATGAATGATAAGACATATCTGACCCAATGGGCTTGCGCAATAAATCCTATTGTAATGCAGTGAGCTGTGTAACAACCATGTTATTTATAGGCAGATACAAATCTGCAGGGCAGGCTAGATTGCTATATGCTACTTTCTTTACCAGGTCAAGCAGGAGATTATGGTGGAACCATAATCGGCTCTTAGAGGACCTGTGGCTGTTCCTGACACGACTGTTTTGGTAAATACTTGTGTTCCCTGTAAAATAATCATGAGATCTGTCTACACAACTATTGTAAAAATACCGTCGAAAACTCAGACAGTATTTTAACATTGCCGTACTGCGGTGTTTGGTGCGGGTTTGTGCAAAAAAAACAGTTGGTTTCCGGATTGGTCACCGGCCCAGTACATGGATTGTACGTGAATCCGATGGAAGACGGAACATGATCTCTCTCTCAGTGGAGGTTCAGCGTTTTAGAAATCTGACAGTAGAAAGTCTGTACTGTGTAGCCTACTGCACGGATTTTCTATTGCGGTCTATGAGGCACTGGTTACCAGAAACCAATGCTGTGCAGACATAGCCTTGGATACAGCCGGCAACCGCCGTTAGCAGCCGGGGGCAGAGGCAGCTCCGATCTCATCCATTCAACTGTTTAAAGACTGCGGTAAACGATTACTGAATGTGGACGCCTTCCATTACAGCCATCGATCAGTACTTCTGTGACGCTCAGCATCATCCATTGCAATGGCAACTGGAGGCCTCATGAAGCCCTTCCTGGCTGCCGTGTTTGTACACAGAAAAATGGGACATTTACTTAAAAACACAAGGTCATACTTACAGCTCAATGGCTTGATAATAGACTAATCCTAGTAGTATGCAATATAAGCCCCAGTGCTACTTGGGAGAATTATGACAGGTGTAGATAACTAATGAGCAACAGCACTCCCACCACTCCACAAGGAGGGCAACTCAATAATAAACTGCACATTCGATAAGTACCAGTTCACACCAATATGCAGAAAATCCACAATATTATAAAAGGGGAGACTGTACAAATGCAAAAACCCTGATAAGATGACAACTCTCATATACTATGGCTGTGGAGTCGGTGCCTATTTTGCAGGAGTCTGAGTCATCATAAAATAGACAGACTCAGACTCCCAAAATATATAATAAGTTGGTCCAGTTAGTTCGATGCAGTGCAAAGAGGAATTGGGTCCGGCCAGTGCTACTGCTCCCATATCTCCAGCCTTATCACATGAGGAGTGTAATTGATGACATGGAGCAGGCAAAGCTCTGCCCCAGGGGAAAAGATTCTGCTCCCATGGCAAACAGAGTTCAGCAAGATGATATATATATATATATATATATATCCAAGAGAAATAAAATATAAGACTTTATTATATCAACATATCCTTTAAAATATGTAACATTCCTGTGCAAACAAATTGCTACTTGCGTTTTATAATGTCCATAGCGTGCAGTCGGTATGAATCTTAAAAGTCCATAGGTATGTACTCTATGTAGTCCATGTAAACAGACAGACGGGACCAAGAGAGACGTCTGTCAAAACATGGTTACCATTTTGCTTGTCAGTGTCTGTTCTACCTAAATAGCTTGATTATCGTATCATAAGGTGATAAACAGCCTGATGTTACCATTTTACTACAGTAAAGTTATCACTTAAACATGTGCCATGTATGAGGGAGTCAGGAGTCGGAGGTTTGGGAAATTGAGGAGCCTGAGTCGGGGAATTGGCTTGCCGACTCCACAGCCCTCCTATCCATATTACAATTGCATATAGATAAGGCTATAAAAAGGGTGCCAGTTGTACAGCTACATATGATACACCATCCTGGCTTACAACCAGTGGCCACTGCATTCGCAAGCTTTGATGTAGGATGCGTGCTTTAGCAAATAGTGGTGACTGTATCAATACCGCATATTGATATCTTTCCAGTGTTTCTTTGTCCTGTGATAATGGGGAGCAGAGGGTTTAAGGAGTTTGTGTTGGGACACTTGAAATGTGCTGGGCTGCCTGCACAATCAAATAGTAGAGGCGTCATAGGTTTTAAGCCAGCATGGTGCACCACACGTAACTGTATAACTGGCACCCTTGAACAATCCACATCTAGAACGGTCAACATGTAATATTTCCCTTTTGAAGAGAAATGATCAACTGACAGCAAGTTCCCTTCAGGTGATCGCAGCTGCGCCTCATTACTAAACAGGCAGTCTATGATGAAACTACCTATTTAAAGGGATACTACCATTACAATTTTTCTCTTCACATATTGACAGTGAATGTTATTATTTTTTTTAACCTTGTACATGACCGACGTCCCATCTGTGAGCTCTGATAGCACAGCAATGAGGATTGCTTCACGGTCCTTCTTTCAGGTCGACTATGTATTATCAGTTGCATCTAATAAGCGAGAAGAAACCCCCTCCCCAGTGCAGAAAGGGATTACTCCATTTTCTTATCATGTATTGCTGGTCATTGCCTAATGACCTAGTGTCTAGTTTAACCTTGTGTATCCATGTCAAGAGAACAATAGATCAATGTTATTACTTAGCATTTGTAAGATTATATAGAATTAAGTAGCTACTAAAGTGAGATTAGTCTGCCCTGCCATTCACAAATGCTCACAGCTACAGAAAGGCTTGGACCGCAGAAATAAAAAGTAAAATACTGCCAAAACTTCTTAAAAAAAAATTTAAAAAAAAGTGTTCCAGAAATATTGGTTTTAACAAAAATACTCCTGATCGAAGTGAGTTACTTGGCCATTATACTCAACCTCAATTCAATACAAGCAAAGTAATGTATGTCCTACTTGTGTTTGAAAAATGTTTTTGCATCCTAAAGAACCTGCTCCCAAATTTGTGTCAAAGATGATAAAGATCAGGGTGTGTAGAACACAGGATGCCATCCTTACCTGAAACATTTAGGACAACGCCACAAGTCACTCACAGCTTCAGAACATCTATTAAACAGGATATTAGACTAGCTATCCATGAACTGAGAAAAGACAACCTAACAGGTACATTATTCTTAGCCCAATGGCCAAGACAATGTAGTTAGAGGACTCGATGAGGAAAGTGCTGTAACAAAACTGTTTTTAGAATATTTTCTATGGTGTGAGCATGTTCTGAGAAAAGATGGCTGCCAAGGAAATCAAACTCCTTGCCGTTTTCCACAAGTCTATCCCCAGACTAAAGGTTCTTTCCTGTCAATGCTCTGTAACCAGCTGTCAGAAACCTGCTGTCCTCAAAACACACAATACGACTACAGAGGATCAGAAAGATCCCACAACCGTACATCAGACAAAGTGCCATCTCCTCACACTCCAAGCCTTGGCATCTCTCGTTTCTTCATGTAAGACTATGGTCTCGGCAAAACATCACTAGTTTAGCTTTTATTTATTAATAAATCACTGTCCTCTATCGCTACAGGCAGCCATACACAATACAGGACTGCTGGCCAAGCATGCCCTTTCAGGTCATTGGAGAGGTATAAGGAGCAGGCCCTCGCTTCTCCTGAAGTCAACATGGGGCCAAGCCTGGATTTTAAACCCCTTCAGATACAGCAATCAACCTAGGGTCTCCTCTGAGCCCATTGATTATGTACATAACTATTGCTGTATTTGTGAACCAAAGCAGCTGACCTATGTGTACCTCTAGGTAAACCATCTAAAATACAGTGCTAAAATTACTGTTTTTTCCATTCTAAATATCAAAAAAGTGAATAAAAGTTTTCAATGTAGGTACCCCAAAATTGTGGCAATGAAAACACAAACTTTGCATATAATATATGGCTTTATAAATGGGAATACAATTGTTTTGGCTGCCAGAATTTGGGGGGGGGGACTGCCTGTAACGTCCAGGGTAGGCTGTAGGGATTATTCTCCTGAATGTCTCAGATTTGCTCAAACATGGAAAATACAGAATATTCCTCTTTGCAGTCCCTCGACCACCTAAAACCAGCAGCATACAAGCTGTTTTCATGTGTTCTAGTAATGTTAGAGTTTTACCGCAATTTAAAAAAGCACACACTGCCTCAGGCTTTATTCACAAGCAGCAGTTGCAACATGACCACTATGTGGCCACAACCGCAATTACCTTTAAGTTAAATCTTTACATTCAAGTCATTTGCCTAAGGGATTTTACCAGTTCTCTAAACCCCATTTGAGGCTGGCTCAGAGAACGGGGAGATGGCCATGCTTACATAGTTCTCCCCATTCATTTCTATGGGAGTTCCGATCATAGACACACAAATGTGCACAAGCATCTCCCTGTTCTGAGGTCAGTTCATAGCGAGCTACCAGCTGGCTTCAGGCAGGATTTGGCAAAACCCTTTAATGGCCACATGTTTTAAGATATCTGGCGACTGCTCTGACCTGCAGGTCTTTGTAGTTTGTTGCAATGCGACCACTATGTGTGAAAGTTGTCACATGAACTGCTTTCTCATCTCAACCATATACCACCACCATCACTATAGCGTGCATTAAACCACCAATACGCTGCCATACACATCACTTACAGTAAATGGATTCTGTATCCAAAGGTGATGGCCACCACGTCCCATCAATTAAAATGAAGTCCATAGGTCAGTGCAGACAACATGGAATTTCCAAGCATGGATTTATAACGCACGTCTTGGGGGGAAGGGGGGAGGGGGAAGAAGTGACGTCCCCACTGCCCAGGTTTCATATCAGGCAACGGAAACGCAGATGAGTCCCGATGAAAGTAGGTTCAACTGGGTCAGAAAACACATTCATCCTTGTATTTTAACAGCCCACATTTAAACCCCAAACGAAAGGTGTAGATTTTAGACGTGGATTCTGCCATGTTTCCATCAGCTTCTCCTCACTGCCGTGTGAACATCCCCTCCACAGTGATCTCCAGATGACTAATGGGCATCTATTACATCATAAAGGATCCAGTTCCAGATAGCCCTAAATTCAAGTCTCACTCCACCAATGATCTTCTCCTCTAAACCACCATTCACCCCCAAGTCTCAGACTAAGATGTTTGGTGCACGAAACTATAGCTAATTATTACGGACATAGAAATTAGTTATCGAAAGTGGGTATTTGATAGAAGTGCTGAGATTACAGAGCCTCGTCTCATAACTGGAGAAGTCCTACTGTAAACACTAAAGGAGAAAGCACATTGTAGAATACAGCTATGAAGTGGCATTCATTTTATAAGCCAGTGGTTAAAAGCCTCCAGATGTTGCCTTCCATGGTTCCTCTTACAAAATTCCAGATGTTAATGGGAACCATCTGTAGCTTTAGGTCCTTGTACATAGTACAAAGCAAGTGTTCTGTTCTTCATAGGCATGGTTACACTCATGGCAGCAGCAGGAGCACTTCCTTGCAGAATGTGTTGAAGTAAAGGTCATAAAACGAGTAAATATATGACCAACGCACTATATACTGCAGGTGACGCCATCACCCGCCGGGCCCGTATTTAGCCGACCTTGGCTGACTAATCGACAGCTACAATCAGAACATTACTGCAACATAAAAAACAGTCACTTTCATGTGGTTTAGAGGGAGCATCCAGTAAATCTAGGTTACATTCACACCAGGCGAACTACTGCAGATCGCAGTGCCGAGTTTTCTGCATTGAATTCAGTGGAAGAAGGCAAAATTCACAGGAAAGGGTGATTTTAAGGGTATTCATAAAAGTGATATTTTATAACAGAACTCATGTCTAGTCTGATTTGATATATATACACACACAAACCACACACACACACAATATATACACACACATATAAAAAATTTTATATATAAAAATATAATACACACACATATATAAATATATACACAAACACATAATATAAATATATATAATATATATATATAAATATAATATATATAAAATAAAACACATACACAAATATAAATATAATATAAATATGTATATAAATATATAATATATATATATATATATATAAATACACACACATAATAAATATATATATATATATTATATAAATATATATAATATATATATATATATATACACACACATAAACTATATATATATATATATATATAAATATATATATATATATATATACACACACATATATAATATATAATATATATATATATAATATAAATATATAATTATATATATATACACACACATATAAAAATATATATATATATATAATATAAATATATATATATAATATATATATACACACACAATATATAAATATATATATATAATATATATAAAATATATATATATATTATATATATATAATACACACACATATATAAATATATATAATAATATATATATAAATATATAATATAATATATAATAAATATACACACACATACGTATACATACATACATATACACACACAAGATCACAAGCCAGGAAGGTGACACTGAAGCTCTGCCACTGGGAGAGACGAGTACCAATTTTCAGTTTTTTTGTTTTGTTTTTTTTTTTTTTTTTGTTTTTTTTTTAAGTGCTGGGGTGCGGTAGGGAAGTTTTTATACTGTCTTAGGTATAAAGGACATATTAGAGAGTTTAATCTGAGACCACCACTGATTTTAGTGCAAACAGCTTAACCAGATGCTGACCACCCATAAACTACAACGTCTGGGTAGTGAACGTTCTAGACCACACCTGTACGGCTAAGTTCACACAGCACAATTGCGGGACGCAATTACACCCCGCAATTATGCTGTGTGCTCGGGGGCGGGAGGGCCAGCAGCCCGCCAGCCCCATAGACATGCATTACTCGCGGCGCGTAAACGCCGTGAATAATTGAAGTCACTTCTCTCCCCACTCGTCGTATTGTCCGAGCGGGGAGAGGAGGCGTAATCCATAGTTCTCTATGAGAACTATGGATTACTGTAATGACTGGGACGTATCTCGCCCCATATGAGCGCAGTATGCCGCAAAATATGTCCCAAGCTGCAGAGGTGGAGAGTTGACTGCCAGCATTAGCCGGGCTCTTCACTGAGAAGACAGGGATGGTTTATTACACTTGACCACCGGGGTTTGGTAACTGAATGAGCTACTGGGTCTCCTCAGACCCGGCTCAGTTCTGCAGTGAGTTCAGAGGCTGTATTTTCCCTGTAATTGCGGCTAATATATTGCCCCCAATGGCCCTGAAAGTTTATATCACCCACATATAAACATGTGGGTGACGATTGCAAAATTTATTTTAATGCCAATTTTACTATTAGATAAAATGTGAAAAATTAAAAGAAAAAATCATGTGAAAATCAAATAAATCCTTTTCACATTGCAAGACTTCGTCACAAATGAATTGAGGATTACTACATCCAATAGATGGCACTGGCGAGCTCTTTCCCAAAGCCTTTGTTCTATGTAAATGACCACTGAGATGCAAAAAGCGAATAAATCCTCACACCCCAACATGGTGCCTCTCCTCATAGAGTTTCCCCATGCAAAGCCACACTCACTACTCACCTAGACAGCCAGTCAGACCTACACTGCACTAACGAGGGGTAAACACCCTGAAACAACTGTCTGTAGATGAACTTCTCTGGCTTGGTTTCTATCCTTTTCACAATGCAAGACTTAGTCAAATGTGAATGAAGGATTACTACATCCAATAGATGGCACAGGCGAGTTCTTCAGCACTTTCTCAAAAGCCTGCGTTCTATAAAAATAAAGTTTAAAAGCTCACTGGAAAAAAGGCTAAAAAAAAAAAAAATGAGTATAACCACCAAACGTGAAAAAGCATTTACGTGTTCAAACCCTCAGGTATAAAGAAAAGGAAAATGTGCCTGGTCAGGAACTGGTTAAACTCCATTTGACACCTCTTGGAAATTTCTATCACTGAAAACCGAATCACATTTTCCGACTCAGGATTATCCGTTTGTTTCAAATGGTGCATTAGGTTCCGGGCCTCTGAGCAGTGTCCAAGCGGTCTCAGCACTCTGTAGAGCCGTTTAACTTTTACTACCTTTTAAAGGAAAATACAACTAGTACTAAAGAAATGAGAAATGCATTGATTCCTAACTTGGTAGACCTGGCATTCAGGAGTTTAGGACAGTCGGGTCGGTAACTAGGTAGACCTGGCATTCAGGAGTTTAGGACAGTCGGGTCGGTAACTAGTAGACCTGGCATTCAGGAGTTTAGGACAGTCGGGTCGGTAACTAGGTAGACCTGCATTCAGAGTTTAGGACAGTCGGGTCGGTAACTAGGTAGACCTGGCATTCAGGAGTTTAGGACAGTCGGTCGGTAACTAGGTAGACCTGGCATTCAGGAGTTTAGGACAGTCGGGTCGGTAACTAGGTAGACCTGGCATTCAGGAGTTTAGGACAGTCGGGTCGGTAACTAGGTAGACCTGGCATTCAGGAGTTTAGGACAGTCGGGTCGGTAACTAGGTAGACCTGGCATTCAGGAGTTTAGGACAGTCGGGTCGGTAACTAGGTAGACCTGGCATTCAGGAGTTTAGGACAGTCGGGTCGAAACAAGGTAGACCTGGCATTCAGGAGTTTAGGACAGTCGGGTCGGTAACTAGTAGACCTGGCATTCAGGAGTTTAGGACAGTCGGGTCGTAACTAGGTAGACCTGGCATTCAGAGTTTAGGACAGTCGGTCGGTAACTAGGTAGAACCTGGCATTCAGGAGTTTAGGACATCTGGTCGGTAACTAGGTAGACCTGGCATTCAGGAGTTTAGGACAGTCGGGTCGGTAACTAGCTAGACCTGGCATTCAGGAGTTTAGGACAGTCGGTCGGTAACTAGGTAGACCTGGCATTCAGGAGTTTAGGACAGTCGGTCGGTAACTAGGTAGACCTGGCATTCAGGAGTTTAGGACAGTCGGTCGGTAACTAGGTAGACCTGGCATTCAGGAGTTTAGGACAGTCGGTCGGTAACTAGGTAGACCTGGCATTCAGGAGTTTAGGACAGTCGGTCGGTAACTAGGTAGACCTGGCATTCAGGAGTTTAGGACAGTCGGTCGGTAACTAGGTAGACCTGGCATTCAGGAGTTTAGGACAGTCGGGTCGGTAACTGGTAGACCTGGCATTCAGGAGTTTTAGGACAGTCGGTCGGTAACTAGGTAGACCTGGCATTCAGGAGTTTAGGACAGTCGGTCGGTAACTAGGTAGACCTGGCATTCAGGAGTTTAGGACAGTCGGTCGGTAACTAGGTAGACCTGGCATTCAGGAGTTTAGGACAGTCGGGTCGGTAACTAGTAGACCTGGCATTCAGGAGTTTAGGACAGTCGGGTCGGTAACTATGTAGACCTGGCATTCATGAGTTTAGGACAGTCGGGTCGGTAACTAGGTAGACCTGGCATTCAGGAGTTTAGGACAGTCGGGTCGGTAACTATGTAGACCTGGCATTCAGGAGTGTAGGACAGACGGGTCGGTAACTAGGTAGACATGGCATTCAGGAGTTTAGGACAGAACGGTCGTTAACTCGGTAGACCTGGCAAACAGGAGTATAGGACAGTCGGGTGGGTAACTAGTAGAACCTGGCATTCAGGAGTTTAGGACAGTCGGGTGGGTAACTAGGTAGACCTGGCATTCAGGAGTTTAGGACAGTCGGTCGGTAACTAGGTAGACCTGGCATTCAGGAGTTTAGGACAGTCGGTCGGTAACTAGGTAGACCTGGCATTCAGGAGTTTAGGACAGTCGGGTGGTAACTAGGTAGACCTGGCATTCAGGAGTTTAGGACAGTCGGGTGGGTAACTAGGTAGACCTGGCATTCAGGAGTTTAGGACAGTCGGTGGGTAACTGGTAGACCTGGCATTCAGGAGTTTTAGGACAGTCGGGTGGTAACTAGGTAGACCTGGCATTTCAGGAGTTTAGGACAGTCGGGTGGGTAACTAGGTAGACCTGGCATTCAGGAGTTTTAGGACAGTCGGGTGGGTAACTAGGTAGACCTGGCATTCAGGAGTTTAGGACAGTCGGGTGGGTAACTAGGTAGACCTGGCATTCAGGAGTTTAGGACAGTCGGGTGGGTAACTAGGTAGACCTGGCATTCAGGAGTTTAGGACAGTCGGGTGGGTAACTAGGTAGACCTGGCATTCAGGAGTTTAGGACAGTCGGGGGTGGAACTAGGTAGGCCTGGCATTCAGGCTGTTTAGGACAGTCGGGTGGTAACTAGGTAGACCTGGCATTCAGGAGTTTAGGACAGTCGGGTGGTAACTAGGTAGTCCTGGCATACAGGAGTTTAGGACAGTCGGGTGGTAACTAGGTAGACCTGTCATTCAGGAGTTTAGGACAGTAGGGTGGTAACTAGGTAGACCTGGCATTCAGGAGTTTAGGACAGTCGGGTGGTAACTAGGTAGACCTGGCATTCAGGAGTTTAGGACAGTCGGGTGGTAACTAGGTAGACCTGGCATTCAGGAGTTTAGGACAGTCGGGTGGTAACTAGGTAGACCTGGCATTCAGGAGTTTAGGACAGTCGGTCGGTAACTAGGTAGACCTGGCATTCAGGAGTTTAGGACAGTCGGGTGGTAACTAGGTAGACCTGGCATTCAGGAGTTTAGGACAGTCGGGTGGTAACTAGGTAACCTGGCATTCAGGAGTTTAGGACAGTCGGGTAGTAACTAGGTAGACCTGGCATTCAGGAGTTTTAGGACAGTCGGGTAGTAACTAGGTAGACCTGCATTCAGAGTTTTAGGACAGTCGGTCGGTAACTAGTAGACCTGGCATTCAGGAGTTTAGGACAGTCGGTCGGTAACTAGGTAGACCTGGCATTCAGGAGTTTAGACAGTCGGGTCGGTAACTAGGTAACCTGGCATTCAGGAGTTTAGGACAGTCGGTCGGTAACTAGGTAGACCTGGCATTCAGGAGTTTAGGACAGTCGGGTCGGTAACTAGGTAGACCTGGCATTCAGGAGTTTGGACAGTAGGGGTCGGTAACTAGAAACCCTGGCATTCGGAGTTTAGGGACAGTCGGGGTCGGTAACTAGGTAGAACCTGGCATTCAGGATTTTAAAGAACAGTCGGGTGGTAACTAGGTAGACCTGGCATTCAGGAGTTTAGGACAGTCGGTCGGTAACTAGGTAGACCTGGCATTCAGGAGTTTAGGACAGTCGGGTCGGTAACTAGGTAGACCTGGCATTCAGTGAGTTTAGGACAGTCGGTCGGTAACTAGTAACCTGGCATTCAGGAGTTAGGACAGTCGGGTCGGTAACTAGGTAGACCTGGCATTCAGGAGTTTAGGACAGTCGGGTGGTAGCTAGATAGACCTGCCATTCAGGAGTTTAGGACAGTAGGGTGGTAACTAGGTAGACCTGCCATTCAGGCGTTTAGGATAGTTAGGTGGTAGACAGACCTGGCATTCAGGAGTTTTGAATGCGGTAATCACCGAGGAATAGGAAACAACAGAGCTGTACTAATCTACATCTTCTGTTGGACGTCATTAAGGAATGCTGCTGTGTCCTAGAACAAGAATATGCAGGCGCTCATGCTGTACCTGATGACATATCTAAGAGAAGGTGACATTTGAGGCTACACCCAAGATTTCTGAATACATCATTTGCATGTATACAATAGGTTTGGAAATGTCCCGTCTAGCATGACGTTTCCAGTCCAGCCTGAAATGCAGCACCTAGCACATATCACACCTCACAAGGAATGACATGTTAAACCAGGGCAGAATCAGAACAAGCAGGTTCTGACCTGCCATCTCTATACCCGTACAATAGAGAGGGTTCTCAATGGAAATTCTCTGTCCTATGTGGCATAAAAAAAACTTTCAATAAATTTGTGGGCTGGGTTTATGTAGGCCAATTGCTAAATCTATATAATCTGTTTCCAACCATCCCCATCATAGTGGTCTCCGTCAATGCTGGGCTATGAAGCTGGCTCTTCTGAACTTGCGGTTACAAGTGTTTATGGCACTGTTGTGCACGGTGCTCCCTGTGTACAAGGATCAAATTTTATAACCAACGTATTAACCCTTCCAAGCTTGTATCAGACAACAGCAGAAGATTTTTTCTCCACACTGCTTTATCACAGGCACTGTCCATGGATGAAAGCTCCTCTCCCACTATAGACAGATCACTGATCACCAGAGGAGCACACAAATGGCCAGTGTAATATCCAGCAGAGCAGACAGCAAATGCGCTATACCTGACCAAAAGGAATGGATCTTCTGGAGCATCTTCTCTGTGTTGTGCAGGAAGCTGTCAGATGGGTGTTACCAATGGGGGGGTGTTGTCCCTGCACAGGAACATTTGCCAGTCAGTGCTGACAGCGTGTGCAGGGACCCACTACTCTGAAAACTGGAATGGTAACACCCAGCTGACAGATTAAGGAATACATTTCTAGGAGGAATAACAGAGGAACAGCACTACACGAGATATATGAGCAGGCAACCCAGGACTGTTATTTTACAGAGAACACAAGTACTTACTAAGGGTGAGTTAATACGTACCTGTGTGCGCAGCTATATACCTGGTGTTGAAAGTACTCACTGGCCAGCACATACTTTCAACAGTGCTCAGGCCCAGCTCCCATTCACTTTCACTTCTTTTTACGGGTGCGTACTCTGCACCGGGGAATACGCCAGATTATCATAGCACTCAATGAGTGCTATGATGTTACCAGATTTGAGAGGCGTACATTGGGCGCATTGCAGCGCAATTATGCGCCCTGAAAATACGCAAGCTACGAGAGCTATGATTACCGTAGTTACAGGCCGTATTGCATGAGACCTATGATCACCATAGTTACAGGCCGCATTTCGGAGCGTATTGCAGCGCGATTACGCCCGGAAATACGGCATAAAAGACACTGTGTGAACATACCATAAAAGAGACCTATCGGGAGATGTCAAGAAGTGTTTTCAAAATAAACAAGTACAAAAGATAACAAAACTGGTAAAAATACTTCTAACCTTGCAGAACTGAAAGCCGTTTATGATGCAGTTTGTGACTATAAGGCCTTGTCCCCACGGCACAGGTTTTCACCCGGTTTTTCAGATGGTTTTCTGTTTTGAAAACCATCTGCAAACCGGGTGAAAACTTCTAAAATGGGCCTCTATGGAAAACCCGCACAGCAGTCCCCACTGCACGGGTTTTCCGCCCGGTGGTTTTTCAGACCGCTGGTGGCCCGAAGAACATTCAACATGTCCATTCTTTCGACCGGTTTTCGGGCGGAATAAGAAAAAAAAGTGAAGGGGAGGGCTTTTCTCTGCTAATCACGAAGAAAAGCCGTCCCCCGGCGGCTGTGTGCATGGCACAAAAACCGGAAAATACCGGCCGATAAAATGACGGGTATTTGACTGGGGGGGGACCCGGCCTTTGGGGTATGTTCCATGCGTGTTAGCCCGTGTAAACAACCTTTTAGATACATTTTTTGGATCCATCTTAGCCCTTAAACTGCCCCAAAACACGTTCTTTTATGTGAAATGTGCTTTACATTGCGTTTAATAGGAAACAGGCATCTGCGTTCACACGAGTGATCGCTGATGCGTGTCTCACTGTCTTTCTGATGCGTCTTTTGGATTCAGCCTAAGAATTGATACGTCAATTTTTGGTCTGACAGACCCAGCAGGAGCCCTTTTTAAAACTACGGGGTGCGATCCTGCTGCATCCAACGCGTTGCGGTTGGACCTTTTGGATCCAATTGCCGGGCTTTTTCACACTTTTTCAACCAAAAAACGCCGTGTAAACGGTCCCTAAAGGTATGTTCACACGGGTGTGGGACCGAAAAACGCATTAAAAGGCGCTGGCAATTGCACCCAAACGCAGTGCTTTTTGGCTACACGGATCGCAACCTATAGTTTTAAATAGGGCCCCTGCTGCGTCTTTCAGATCAAGAATTAACATGACTATTCTTTGAACGGATCCGAAAGACGCAAGTAAACACAACGGCAATCACTCATCTGAACACCGATGCGCGTTTTACATGAAAAAGTAAAATACATGCCTTTGTTAGATGCATTTTTGGGTCCGTTTAGGGCCCGATAGGGGACCCAAAAACGATCCAAGAACGTATTCCAAACGTTAAAAACACTCGCTCACAAGGGTGCATTCTCACGGCACTGACAAAATATCGATTGGATTTTCCGACCGGTATTGTGTCTTTTGGCACATAATGGGGCGGCTTTTGTCCACAGTTTGCGGATTCAAGCCATCCCGCTTCACAATATACATGTTCACGTTCACCAAAAACCGTGGTAAAAGATTGTAAAATATCATTGGATTGTATAACAGAAAAGAGGAACAATCCCCCCTGTGTGGATGTGGGATCTCTGTCTGATCAGAATGCGCATTACAAAGGACACAGGCATCCCTTATCAGGTAAACTGAAGATTGGACATCTCATATGTAAACTAGAGGCCACAGATAGGATCTCCACCACAGCAGGCCGTCTCCGCACAGATCAGCAGCTCCTGATAGACAAAAAATCAGGCCCGCTATTTAAAAAACCTAGTGTAGATGGTCCAAGTGAAGGCGCCAAAAAGCGGAGGCAGAACTACAATTTACTGGGCAAGAGAGTGGGACTCCACCAACTCTCCAGGGGCCCCCCCACAAAACCCACCCACTACAGGGGCCCCCCCCCCCCCCCCGCAAAAAAGGGGGGGCCCCCCACCCCCCACCCAGCTACAGGGGGCCCCCTCCTACACCCCCCCAGGCACAGGGGGCCCCCCCACCCCCCCCAGCTCAGGGGCCCCCTCCTACACCCACCCAGCTACAGGGGGCCCCCTCCTACACCCACCCAGCTACAGGGGGCCCCCTCCTACACCCAACCAAAACCCCCCACCCCCCCACACCCACCCACAAACCCCCCCCAAACCCCCCACCACACCCCCCACCCCACCCACACACCCCCCCCAACCAAAACCCCCCTCACCCCCTCCCCCCAAAAAACCCCCACCCCAGCTACAGGGGGGCCCCCCACACCCCCCCAGCTACAGGGGGCCCCCCTACACCCACCCACCTACAGGGGGGGCCCCCCCCTCACCCCCAGCTAAAAGGGGGGGCCCCCCCCAACCCCCCCACTACGGGGCCCCCTACACCCACCCAGCTACAGGGGGCCCCTACACCCACAGCTGGGTATATCTGGCTGAGTGGTCAGTGTCCTAGAAGGCGCTGGATTCCCTGGCAGCAGACATTGTAGGGTCACTGGGCGTCAGACTTGTATAGGACAGTACAGGAGTCACCCGCTATACATAGACATGGCACACCGGTAATAACCCAACCTACAACCCTCCTGCCCGCGGCTCCAGACGTCGCCTCACCAGCCCGGACATTACCGAAGCCACAAACACCCTCAGAGTGTCAGACCAATCTGACGCGCATCCACCCAAAGCGTCATGGGAAATGTAGTCCAGACACCGAGTCCTGCTCCCAGCACAGAAGACCAGTATCTCCACTTACTGCCGAGGACTTGTGTGTCATCCGCTGTGACCGGACCCGCGCAGAACAGGAGCACGAGGACTAGCAGCGGCCACGAACCCCCGACTCTCCGAGACGTCTTGAAGGCGGCCATGATGAACTAGGAAGAGCCGTGCTGGCAGCGCACCAGGATGTATGACGTCACAGAGCTAGTGAACGGCCGCTCTGTGCTGCAGCTCGTGCGTGAAGTGACTACACAGCGGAGGCCGCAATTATTTATAGCCTCGGCCACACCCCTTTACCGCTATCAGCCAATCACAGACCGCGGCCGCTACTACCGCCCATCCCAGGGGACGCCGTGGTACCCAGAGAGCTGGCTGCTTGTTATATGGAGAGAAGCAACGTGTAGCCGGGCACCAGCATGGCAGCTGGGCATTGGCTCAGATAGACGTAGATTAGGAGCTGCTTATCCCTCCTCCTCGGGGGCATTGGCTGCTTTAACCTGTATTTAAAGGGGACGTGCAACTTATATTGTTTTTATTTATTATGTAGATTATAGGAAGTCATACAATTTTCTAATATACTTGTATTAAAAATTCTACTCTCATACCTCTTATATACCAGTGCGGTAGAAATAAAAAATGGTGCAGTCCACACTCTTGTCTTTAGTAACGGTTACTATGGAGTAAATGTATGGGCTAAACAGGTCAGCAGCAGGGTCACATGACATCTATGTGGGAACTGCATAGGAATGATGGAGGGATAGTTATTATTAATATGGTTATTCCCATAAATTCATCACTGTGTGTAGTTACCTGTAGAACCGCTGTCTTAGTTAACAGTAAAAAAAAAAAAGATGGGACAGAGAGGTGTGTTCAGAGTCTTCTCCACATGATAGTTCTGCTCCTCCATACACTAGTTACCTGGATACCAGGAGGTCACATGACCTGTGAGGTGGCCACATGATAAAATGCTGCTGGAGGTGGTAATAATGGAGAAGTTCTGCTTCTCCATACACTTCTGTTACCTGGATATCAGGGTCACATGACCTGTGTGGTGGTCACATGATAAAGACGCTGCGGAGGTAATAATACTGGAGAAGTTCTGCTCCTCCATACACTACTGTTACCTGGATACCAGGGGTCACATGACCTGTGTGGTGGACACAAGATAAGACACAGCTGGAGTTGGTAATACTGGAGAAGTTCTGCTCTTACATACTCTACTGTTACTTGGATACAAGGGAGCGGGTCACATGACCTGTGTGTGGTCACATGACTGTTTTGTCTATACACTTAGTCCATGGTAGCCATTACTATGGACAGAAATTGTACCATTTTTTTTTCTAGATGTTATAAAAGAGGCACTGGAACAGAAGTATATTAGAAACGTGTATGATTTCCTATTAAACTCATAATAAAGAAAGACATTTTGAAGTGGACGACCCCTTTAACCTCTTCCCAACCAAATTGATTTTCAGCCTCACTTTCTATGAGCAGTACGAATATGTTCACACAACAGATTTTAATGTCGATTCCCACAATTAAATCCTGGTGCAAGCCGACTCTCATTTATTTGAATGGCCAGTCCCATATGGGGAATTACAGCGTGAATTTTCCACATCACGGATTTCAAATATGTAGTGTGGGATAAAAATGGGTGTGTCCATTCTCAGAATCAGATCCTCCTCAGATTCAGCTTCAGCAGGTATCAATGGGGCTGACCCATGTCTAAATTGGAGGCAAAAAAACACCTCAAGGAAAAATCTGAAGCAAAAATCCAAGGTAGTGCCTCAGACTTATGCTGAGAATTACATGTTGGATTTGTATTTTATGGGGTGAGCTGTAGTTTGCATTAATACATTTTGGGGTAGGTAGAACTATTTGAACTTTTTATTCTTTTTTTTAGGGGGGAGTGTGCACAAAGTGATAAAAAAAAACATTGAATGTTTTACTCTTTTTATTGTTTTTTACTATATGAAAAATGTAAATTTGTAATATATTTTATGCATTTTTTTAGTTTCAATTTTTATTTAAATATTGTTACTTTTCTTTTTTTCAATTAGTCCTCATGGGAGACATATATATGCTTTTAGACTTGACTCTAATATTAGTGTGGGTTATAGTAGGAGTAGATCTTAGAGACCCATTCCCATACCCCCTTAGTCATAGGGGTGAATGGATGACTGAGGGAGCCCCTACTTCCTTGTCTAATAGCTTACATGAGTGGTCATTATTAACCGTGGCATCTAAGTGATTAAACAGCGGGGATTAGCACTCTCTCTGATCCAATCTGCTAATAGTGGACAGGGCCGGGACGACGGGTAGACGAAGGTAGGCAATCGGCTAGGGCGCCACTTCATCCCAGGCAGAAAAGGGGGCGCAAGGAGGTTTGGAGTGGGCTGAATTTTCTCTTGGGGGCACTGTATGCCTTATTTGCCTAGGGCACCAGAATACCTTGTCCCAGTCCTGAGAGAGGATGTCAGCTTTAGGATTACCGTAATTTCGGCGCTCATATTAGAGCGCAAATACGACGCGAAATGCACGCCGAAATTTGACCGTGTGAACATACCTTAAGGTGCCCCCGGTCTTCACCACAAGGCCAGATGAACTTATCTGCGGGGAACCCCCAGGTCGCTACCCCTGGTGTAGCTACTTGTGGTGACCGCCGACTGCCCAGGCCAGGAACCTGGAAGGCAGACAGAAGTGTAGCAGAGAAACTGGCTAACAGCAGGCAAGGGTTAACAGCCTCGGTGCAGAAAGTGCAGCGGAAAACAGCAGGAGTGAGCACAGGTCACAATAACAGAATGGACATCAACAAACTGGAGCAGAGGAAGGAAGGTGGTGGCCAGCCATTGGAGCACCAATGATGGACTGGCCCTTTAAAACTCAAAGGGGGAGGAGATCAGCACAGTAGCAGCAACAGAGAGCAGCGCAGGAGCGTGGAGAGGTGAGTAGGTATCAGCAGGACATTCAGTAAAGGGAACGCCGACATTAGTGCACCCGCTGTCCAGAGTGAGGACCACAGCACATATCATGACACTGCCTCTTATTTTACAGCTTTCTGATGCCACACGTTTTTGATGGAGTTTTCGATGTGGTTTTTATTCTGACATTCAAATTCTAAACAAGGTCGGCTTTGATCCAAAAATTTGTCAAAACTGGTGGACAAGGTTTTGATTTTACATCTATGTGCATATTACTCGTGGAACAAGCCTCAAGAATTGACATGTTGCTTATTTTTCAGTGCTGAAAGCAGTGCTGAAAATAAGAAAGAAAAACACGCATAAAAACTGCATTGTATGAATGTGGTTTTACCTAGGAATCAATGAATATTAACTGGATGCATTTTTTAGTCATTTTTTTGGGGTGGAATCCATGCCAAAACAGCAACAAAAACAGCATCTAAATCAACCATGTGAACACACCCCTAGCGTTTTTTCTGCCATTCATTGCTAAACTGGAGGATCCATTGACATGGCTCTTGTCTTGATGGCACAAGAACAGTGCTATGGGTGCAGAGGACATCAGACAGGCCGATAGAATATCCCCTTGTAGACTCTGGCTTCTACTAGAACAAGACCACTAAGGTCCAGCAGAGGACACCTGTATTTGAAGTTGACTTTGGAGCCAATTACTTGCTTCTATTAGGCATTATTGCTGATAGATCCAGGGATAGCAATGATAACAGCAAGTTAGTAAGGCAACTAAGGGTATGTTCACACGATGTATTGCGATGCGTACAGTATGTTGATCAGCACGAGGTCCTGAGGCCCCGGGTAGCGGGGGGGGGGGGGGGGGGGTCGGCAACCCGCCGGCCCCATAGACATGTCACTTATCTCCCCACGCGTACAATACGATCGTATTGTATGCGCGGGGGGACGAGGCGTAATCTATAGCTCTGTATGAGAGCTATGGATTACCGTAATTATGGGGCGCATTTCCCCGTGTATTAAGCGCAGTACGCCGCGAAATACGTGCCAAAATGCGCCCCAAAATGAGCTGTGTGAGCATACCCTAAAAGTGGATGTGTATACTTTCTGTGTAGATAAAAGGCCCTCAAAAGCACTTTCTCTCGTTGGATTAAAGTATCCAGCCTGATACATGGCACATTCATTACACTTTTTTGTCTCTCTCTGTTTCTAGGACCTGCACCTACCTGCCTGCAGCATCCGACTCAATATAGAGTTAGTCAGGATTATGTAAAAACCTGAGCTCACTGTGCTACACCATTTCTGTAACTCTCATTTATTCAAAAGCAATGTGCAGAAACTACATAACAGAGAGCTTGCCTATTTCTGTAATCCTGGACACCTCTTTGTTCAGTCCCCACCTACATGTTACAATCCGTAGCCAACTCACCAGGTGGGATAGTGGTCATGGGACCCCATTCTGGAGTGCCAGTCCCAGAAGTGGGAGCCACATCGTTCAGACATTTATGGGATATCCAGTTGAATTATCCATACAAAAAGTTTAGTAAACCTAATGTACCCAGCATATATGAATGTAGTTGAGGCTTTGTTCCCAGTACCTTATGGTTTCCCTTTATAACGGGCTCTGTCGAGGTTTCAGCCATTCTTACAGTGTAAAAAGTGCTTCAAGCTGTTCTGTAATTACCCTCCAATATGTTAAAAACTGGCCAGAGCCTGGTAACCAGAACTTCTAATATATGGCAAACATATTTAAGTGAGGGTTTCTGACCTTCCTCAGAACTGATATGTAAGATAGAGTTATCATGAGGCTAGACACTTTATGGAGTAATCAGGTTCCACAGCCAACCTATGCCTAAAATGGCTGTGTACAGACAATAGATTGCATTTATCTCCACAGCAGACCTAGATAAGATAAACTGAAAATCTCTTTAATAGAATTTGTCTAACATGATAATGACATTAAAGTAAATGAGTTTCCCATTTCACTTTTTCATTGAAATTGTTCAGATATAAGGACATTTATTTGACTACAAACAATCCTTTTAGATTATTATCACTATTAGAATGAAACCTCATATTTCATGTTTTAAGCCTCTTACGCTGCCGATATACATAAGATGCTTGTCAGCTAAAAGACAGGCAATGCTCACATGCTTATTTCAGTAGGTACAGGAAAACAACTTGCTACCAGGCATGCCATGCTTATATCCCAGCACAAGAAAGGATTGGGCATGACAAAAATCCGACATGTCAGGCAACAGTCAGGAATTTCCCATACACGTTAGATAGTCATAGAGACCGATCTATATTACGTTTTTTATGTATGGCATATCCCAGGGCAGAGGTGCCAAAATGTGCAGCATTTCTGCTGAGAAATTCATCCTTCAAAACCTTCACTAACTAGTGTGAATTTTTTTTCAGGAATTTTGTCATGGATTTTTCTACATTGACTTTATGGCTATGTCTATAGCAAATTGACCAAACTTTCTTAAAATATTTTCTCCTTTTAATCATGAACGATACAAAAAACAGACAACAGTCTTAGAAGTCATAGGAAAAGGTGCAATACTTATCGCATTAAAGCGTAGTCCATATTTTCAATGGTATTAGATATGAGGATAGCTGGAGGGCAGGAGCCGTCCGCACACCCGTGCGACGTTTCGAAGAATGAACTTCTTTATCAAGCATGATAAAGAAGTTCATTCTTCGAAACGTCGCAGGGTGTGCGGACGGCTCCTGCCCTCCAGCTATTCCTCATATCTAATACCATTGAAAATATGGACTACGCTTTAATGCGATAAGTATTGCACCTTTTCCTATGACTTCTAAGACTGTTGTCTGTTTTTTGTATCGTTCATGATTAAAAGGAGAAAATATTTTAAGAAAGTTTGGTCAATTTGCTATAGATGTTTAATATGCGAGCTATGGAAGACTCGCATTCCGACTGAACAAACAAAAGGTGCATACGATTGCTTATAAATAATAGGTTATTTGTGTATTTGAGATTTATGGCTATGTCTCCACTGCACACAAAAAAAACGATGTTTTTTCAGCAGCTTTTGACAGGCAGTGGACAAAAAGCCAGTTTTATTTGGTTTTCAGGTCATTTTTTTGTCGACTGCCATGTAGACATAGCCTAATGCCTTCTCCCATTGGTGACAGCATCAAAAAAATCAGCCCAAAAAACTGCAACGTCATCTCCTAGTTGCAGAAAGGAAACCAGCTCCAAGTCCAGGTGCAGCAAAAATGTATAAAAATCTTCTTTATTTTTAAGCAAGTTTAAAATCACTTATTGGACATATATCTCATTTCTGGTGTTAAGCATAATGCATTTTGTACAGAAAAAAGCATCCTTAATCGTCGTCTAATCTCTTAGGGCTTGTTCACACGACGTTTTTGTGATCCGATTTACGGATCCGTTTTACGGATCCGCAAAACGGATCTAACAATTGTCAGTGTGATTAACATTGCTTTCAACGGCAAAAGCGCATCGCTGTTCACACGAGTGATCGCCGATGTGCTTTTCGCGATCCGTTTTTCGGATCTGTTTTAAGAATTGACATGTCAATTCTTCTTGCGTTTTACGCAAGAGAAATCCCCATAGGAAATAATGGAGTGCGCTTTTGGCATCCCGAAAGCGGATCCAAAAGCGCAGCATACATTTGGGTGCATTTTGGATCCGCTTTCGATGCCAAAAACGCATCCGTAAAACGCATTGGATTTAAATTTAACATAAAATGTGAATATTATGTTTGGGTTATATTTAGTTTATAAATGTATATAAATATATATTTATTTATATAAATATATATAATTATATATATAAATGTATAATAGTATATCTATAAAAATCACTGACGTATAACATTATTTCCACTAAGGCTGATGATGAAGGAAGATGGGTGAGATTGCAAATAAAATGCCCAATAGGGGAAATATGTCTGTACAATGTACCAAACAGGGAGGGGGTGGATTTTTTTCAAAAACTCGGCGCACAGGTTCTCTCTGAGCAAGCGACTACTGTTCTGGTTGGTGGGGACATGAATGCAGTCATTGTTCCAGAGGAAGATCGTAAAAGATCTCCTATGGTTAACAAAGGATCAAATGACATTGGACTGAAAAGTTTCAGTAAAACAACTGATCTGGTAGACATATGGCGCCTAACACACCCAGACAGTAGGGAGTACACTTTTTTCTCGCATGCGCATCAATCGTGGTCCCGTATAGATAATTACTTGGTCACAAAAAATCTGGTAGACAGGGTTGTAGAGGTGGATATCAGGGATATCGTTATTTTGGACCATGCACCTGTGGTGATGGAACTGGCTGAGACTTTTGTTAAAGGCCAAGATTTCATCTGCCGATTCCCAGTATCCTTAGCAGGAGACGAAACATTTAAAGAAATGGTTCAGGTTGGTGGTTAGAGTATGAATCTAATAATGCAGAGCACACCAATAATCGGCGACTATTCTGGGAGACGGCCAAGGCGGTCATCAGAGGCCGGTTAATAAGCCATGTCTCTCACTTCAAGAGAATAGTACATAAGAAATATATGGAGTTTAGTGGTCATCTCAGAGCAGCGTACTCTGCTTTTGTGGAGAATGCTTCTTCGACTAATAAACAGCGCTGGCAGGAGGCAAAAAAGATGTTCGAATTATGGTTGGAAAGACAAAATAATTTACATAGAACAAAATTCAAGGCGGAGCTATTTCAATTCGGAAATAAGTCAGGAAAGCTATTGGCACGGTTAGCAAAGGCTAGTAAGAGACAGGGGGGAGTGGTGTCCTTAAAAACCAATGAAGGAAACCTTACATCCAATCCAAAGGAAATAAATACTTTATTCCAGAAATATTATAAAAAACTATATTATGATATACAGGGAAGTAATAAAAAGCAAGGAGCGGAGTTCTTAAAAAACGCTGTCACCTCCCAGAGTTGTCAGAACATCAGAGAGAGCTCTTTGATGCCCCAATCACTATCGAAGAAGTCCAAAAAACACTAAAATCATTGGGCGCAGGGAAAGCCCCAGGACCGGATGGATACCCTTCGGAATTTTATAAAATCTTACAGGCCCAGGTGGCACCCACCTTGGTCCAATACTATTCAAACATACTGGCTGGAGGAGATATTCCTGAAGAGGCCAATCTGGCCTTCATAAAAATGTTGCCCAAACCAGGCAGAGACCTAACTAAAGTGGAGTCTTATAGACCAATTTCTCTCATCAATCAAGACCTAAAATTAATATCTAAAATAATGGCTAATAGACTCTCAGTTATACTCCCTAGCCTCATAGGTCAAGCACAGGTGGGCTTCTTTAAAGGCAGAGCTGCCGTGATAAATATTAGAAAAGTCCTGGGAGCCTTGGATGCGCATGGAAAAGGGGCCAAGACAAACAAGGCTTTGGTGTCACTAGACACCGAAAAAGCCTTTGATAGCGTGAAATGGAGCTGGCTTGACATGGTGTTGGAGAAGTTTAGGATTACGGGGCAATTCCGAACCTTTGTAGACTCCTTGTATAGAAACCCCAGGGCAGCAGTATATACACCTGGCTTTAGATCGGACACTTTCACCTTGAGGAAGGGCACGAGGCAGGGGTGCCCACTGTCTCCCCTGTTGTTTAACCTTACAATTGAACCCTTGTTGCACACCTTAAAACATTCCCAATTATATAAAGGCATTCAAATTGGAAAAAAAGAAATAAAAATAACCGCTTTTGCAGATGATGTGCTCCTTTTCATGAGTAGTCCTGGGTCACAATTGCAACCAGTACTGGGCAATTTGGGATATTTTCGGGATATCATCTCAATTGGGATAAATGCGAGCTATTGTGGATAGGAGGGGGAACATATGAAGAAACGGCCAGAGTTAGGGCGACGGGAATCAGGGTGGCAAAAGAACACATCAAATATTTAGGAATTAAAATAGGGCATTCGCTCTATAATCTAAATTATCTTCCACTCTTCAACAAGATACAAAGGGAACTCCAGGGCTGGCAAGAACTCCCGCTGGCTTTTTTGGGAAGGATACACCTTGTTAAGATGATCTCCTTTGCTCGCCTCCTGTACCCACTACAGACCATCCCTATCCTTTTGAGGCACTCAGATGTCAGGAGATTTAATGTTATGGTATCTAAGTTCATATGGCAAGGGAAAAGACCAAGGGTAGCCATCACAAAGTTACAATCTCTGAAGTCTGAGTTGGGTCTTAACATGCCAAACTTGAGGAGTTACAATATTGCGTGTCTGTCTAGGCACATCCTGGATTGGATACATAATACCAATTTTTACTCTGATTGGGAATTGGAAAAGAATTTAGAGGGTGGTTAAGCTGGCGAGCCTTTTGCATCTACAAACAGCCAAAACACCATTGAGGGCAAAAAATCCATTCTTTTAAAGGACACAGTAGCAGCCTGGAGGGAATTGAGAAAACGGTATGGTCTAGTGCACAGAATATCAAAATACCTTCCCCTATGGGATCACAACGAATTTCAGGAGGGTAAGAATCACGGATGGTTTAGAAGGTGGATAGATGCAGGCGTAACTTCAGTGTTGCATCTTTTTCATCAGAGAGAAAATAGATATAACACTTTTGAGGAAATCAGAACAGAATTTAATCTCTCGCAGTCCCAAGTTCTGCAGTACTTGCAGGTCAAATCTTTTTGTGTAGCGAGAATGCTGAACATCAGTAAAGAGCGTTCCAGAAATGCCTTTGATAAGCTCATAGGGCTTGAACCAAATAGGAAGTCCATAACTACCATATATGCATACATCAGGGACAAGTATATCAAATATGATGCGAGTGACGGTTTTAAGAGGTAGAGCAAATGGACGGGAAAGGAGGACATAGACCTAGAGATGATTGAGGGATGTAGCGTTGTTCGCAAGCATGTTATCAATGAGCGGTGGCGCGAAACATATTTTAAAATTGCACATGCAGCCATCTATGCATTTAATATTCCCCCTCACCGGATTTTCCAGACAGAATGACAGCATGTCCGAAATGTGCTTAGCCTAAAACTGATCTATTCCACGGTCTATGGACATGCCCAGTGATTCAGGGATTCTGGGATGCGGTTAGGGACCTACTGTCCTCCTTATGGAAAGGTCGAATAATTGTGTCCCCAATAGTATTCTTATTACATGGGAGGGACAGTTCAGATGGCGAGCCAACAGAGCAAAGGAGGGGAGGGTTGCCAGCCATATTACATATAATTTTACTGGTGGCAAAACGGTGCATTTTGTCCAGATGGTTAGATAAGGAAGTTCCAGATATAGCAATGGTGATAGGTCAAACCAAAATTTATGCCATAGCAGATCAGATATATGTGAAACGACATAAGGAAACAATGACCGAGAATTTCTTTAGGAAATGGAGATCTTTTCTAGACAGGTTTTACACCCAGCAGGAAATAGAAAATTTAGCAAATATCTTCCAATATACTAGATGGTTCCTGTCAGAGGCTCAAATGGGGACATTAGGTAGATTACAACCACTGAGAGACACAAGAAATTAGAATGTAAAGGAATGAAAACTGTATTGCTGACTTTTCCCTAGCAGTTTTGGTGTTCTTATGTTTTATGTTTATTCGTTACTGATATGTGATACTGTTTATATGTTAACCAGTTTATGAATGAGTCAATTAAGATGTAAAGCTCTTGCAAGTAGTTCGAAGACACTGCTCGGACAGTTAGGATTGGTACATTAGATTGTGGAGCAACAAATACTATTTTTGTTATGTATATTAGACATGTACCGTCTCAATGTACTGATATGCACATGTTTGCATTCCTTTTCTAAAATCTTGGTATCTCTATTTGATACATCATTGTTATGTGTAACTTGTTAAAGTAACTTACATGTTGGTACCAAATAAATTATGTTTTAAAAAAAAAAAAATAGTATATCTATATATATAAATATACTTTTGTATAGTATTTATATATAATATAAATGTATATAATATTATAAATGTATATAATAGTATATAAATGTATATTTATATAAATGTATATAAATATATATGTATACTAAATATATTTAGTTTATAAATATTTAGTTTATAAATGATTAAGTTTAGAAATGATTGTTATTAATTCATTTACATGGGGAGGGTTTGAAAACTATTGGTTGATTTAAAAAAAAATGGGGGGGGGGGGGCGGGTTCTAAAATCATAGGTGTATGTACAGTTAATTGACACTAGGTAAAAAAAAAGGTTTTTTTCTTGGTCATTGATAGGGTATATTATATTTAAATTGCAGTTTGATAGGTTCATTTAAATAAAGCATTGAAAAAATGGATCCAAAAAACGGATCCGTAAAACGCATGCAAAACAGCATCCAATAACGCATCCCAAAAAAGGATCAGCTGTATTGCGTTTTTCTGGATCCGCTTTTTGGATGCGGTTTGCATCCAGTTTTCGCAGGTTAAAAACGGATCCGTAAAACGCATCCAAAACGGATCCAAAACGTCGTGTGAACAAGCCCTTAGTTGTTACAGGGTTTTAAAGCGCAGAATTCTCTGCAGAAATGCTGCAAATTTAGCTGCAGATTTCCCTGCATTACCGTCCAATTTGAATGTACCCTCAGATTATGATCATGGGACTTGAAAATACTGTGGATATTTTATTTTTGTGTTTAAAACTTTTTTTTACATATATATATGTAGTCCCTGAGAGTACTTGACCTCTAGGGGGTGCGAACGCTTGTACACCCTTGTGCATTATATAGGTATGTAGATAATGCACAAGGGTGTACAAGATGGCACTCCTGTTACTTCCTGTAAAAGGCAGGAAGTAATAGGAGCAGCAACATGGCAGCTATGGATGTCTTCATTAGGTTTCTGGCTGCTATGACAAATGCTCAGCACCCAGTGATCTCATTGCTGGGGGTTCTAGGAGGGAGGAACAGTGCACAGCAAAGGGTCTAAAGAGTTAAACAGCTGGGATGGGACCCGGCTCTGATCTCTGCTGTTAGCGGCAAGTGTCAGCTGTTTCTACAGCCAGCACCTGCCACGTATGGGAGTGAGCCCATTCCATACATTCTTACCAGCATTATGACATACTCATATGTCAACTGTTTGTACAGGTTTAAACTCACCTCGGTTCCGGTTCTGAAGCTAATGGCGGTGTCCATTGATCTATGCTTACTTCCTCTTCTGTGTTCAGCTCGTAACCACTGCAACCAAATATTGGCGCCATTCACTTTCTGAACAGTGATGTCAGGGAAAAGGCACATAACCACTCAAAGCCACTGATTGGATGCAGCAGAAATTCATTAACCAATGGATGAGAAGTAAACAGTAATGGAAGACACAGTCAGCAGCTTTAGTACTGGATTGGCGGCAAGTGCAAAGGTGAGTATTTATTTTGTAATTTTTTTTCAGGCAGCTATAGCCTATTCTTATATTTTAATTTTAAGTCGGACAGCTCCTTTAAAGAGGACCCGTGACATCTCCTGATAGGTCTGTTTTATTAGATACTTATGTTCCCTATGAAATAACAACCCGGGAGCATCTTATCTTATGACTCTGTGTTGTGCTGTTCCCCTATTATTCCCTCTAGAAATGTATTACTTAATCCAGGACCAGACTGGGAATAAAAAGCAGCCCTGGCACAAACCCCCACCAGCCCACGCAGTCACGCACCTCATCACTTTCTAAAATAAATAACACTATAACCACAAGCAAGGAAGTAAAAGTGGTGCAGAGAAATTCCTAATCACAGGGTCAGTGACAGGTGTACACACACTTTTACAATTAGGGACAAGTTTCCACTATACAAGTGCTAATGTAGCCTACTATACAACAAACAGAGACAACATAGGGGTCAGATCACCGGCGGTCTGGTCACCATCACATGACAGTGAATACAGCACTAATCCAACACAGAAGCAAAATAAGCCCTGACATCAGGGACTCACAGGAGACATCTTCTCTGAAGAGTCATTCTATTCTCTGATAAGTTGTTTTCTTCCCTTTTTTTCTCCATCTGCACCAAAACGCACTACTTGTCCCTATAGAATTTACCACACAAACACCTTCGACTTCTCACTTTTCCAGCACTTTCCTATCAATCCCCAATTCTATACAATAGCTTCATGCATAGCACCCCAAATAGTAATAGTGCCCCCTTCAGTGCCCCACACAGTAATTGTACCCCAAACAGCGAAAGTGCCCCAAAGCAATAATAGGGCACATATTTGTACCACCAATAGGCAGCCCCACAAATTAGGTAGGTATAAAGGGCCCCCCAGTAGATGGGTAGATATGTAGGGTCCCCTCTAGTAGGTAAGTACATAGGGCCCCACAGTATATAGGTACATAGGCCCCCCAGTAGGTAGATAAATGCTGTCCCCCAGGAATTAGGCAGGTATACAGGGCCTCTCCCAGTAGTTGAAAGGTATACAGGGCCTCCCCAGTAGTCAAGCAGATATACAGGGTCTCTTCCCAGTAGGTAGATTCCTAGGCCTCCCAGTAGGTAGATATATACTGTCCCCCAGTAGATATGCAACTACATAGGTCCCCAAATAAGTAGATATACACTGTCCCCCAGTAGTTAGGCAGGTACATAGGCCCCCCAGTAGGTATATATACACTATCCCCCAGTAGTTAGACAGGTATACAGGAGCCCATATTTAAAAAAATATAACTGTCCAGTCACCTTTCCTCTGAACACCTCTTCTCCTCTTGAGTCCAGAGCGGGCATAGTGATGTCACTTCCTGCGTCTACTAGGCAGTAAGCCTGGACATAGGCTTATGGCCTACTACAGGCCACGGAGCAGGCGACAAAATGGCAACATCACATCGCACTGGCTGTGCTGCAGCCTCCTGGAGGCTGAACAGGGTAGTAAACATCAGCCACCCAGTGGGCGCTATGAGACGGCGCAACGGCCGGACACTAGCAGCCCACCAGGAATCTGCCTGCTTAAACAGATTAATCTGTCAATTGTTACCATTCTCGCATTTAGAGGGGTGTTTAGGGACACCCCCCAACAGATAACACCCAGCTGACAGATTGGGAATTAATTTCTAGGAAGAATAACAGAGAATCCACACAACATAGAGATTTAAGGATAAAAGCTCCAGAATTGTTATTTCATGGGGAATATTAGGGTTTACTAAAACAGACTCATCAGGAATAGCTACAGGTTCTCTCTAGCCTATGACATATTACAGACATTTTAAGAGAAAGAGGTTGTTCACTGAGAAGCTCCCCAAACTCTTGTTCAAAGCAACAGTAGAAAAAAGTGAGTCCTCTTTAAGCATACTACCTATCTGGCCAAGGATGTAAAATGCCAATGCAGCAGAATGCATAAAACCTGTATGTGAACTCTTCCTTACAACATCTTTTTAGTGGTGACTGTACTCAGAAGGGATGTTTGTACCCAGCAGATGCTCCTTGGGAGCTCAATCTTACAGATTGTTCTCTTAACAGCAATGGGATTTGTTTTGTTTTTTTATAAACAAATGGAGAAAATCTTGATAAACCTGTTGCAATTAAAATTCCTATACAAACTGATAAACACATTGTATTCACCATACTGTTATAACAAAGAATCCACACAATAAGGCATTGTATTGGTCAGACTGGTATGAGGCTCCAAGGCACCACAGAAATTACATATGTGTTTAGCCTAAGACTCCTATCTGTAATATATATATATATATATATAATATTATATATATATAATATTATATATATATATATATTTATATATATTATATATATATATATTTATATATATATATATCTGTTCTTTTCTCTATTAACCCCTTTCCGATATAGCCTAATTTTTTAACCATAACCTTTTTATTTTTCCATCTACATAGTCGTATGAGGGCTTGTTTTTTGCAGGATGTACTTTTTAATAGTGTGATTGACCATACCATGGAATGTACTGGAAAACTCGTAAAAAATTTTGATGTTAGTAATCTCTTTTCTTCAACGGTGTTCAGCGTATGGGATAAATGATGTTATGTTTTAATGGATCTGACTTTTATGGATCTAAATTATGTGCAACTTTATATTTATAATCTTTTTTAGTTGTAAAATAGCAAAATAATAATTTTTTTTTATTTTTATTTTTTTCACACTATTTGTAGTACTCCTAAAGTGCTTGACCACTAGAGAACGCAATCACTTCTACACCATTCTGCATTACATAGATAGTGCAGAAGGGTGTACAAAGATGGCACTTCTGTTACATCCCACCTATGGCAGGATGTAATAGGAGTACTGTCATAACAGTTACAGAAGCCTTGGAACCCACAATGTCCTCCTGGGGAGGAAACAGGGGTAATAAGGAAAATAATCAGTTTCCTCATTCATTTAGACACAGCAGCATCTAAAGGGTTAAACCGATAGCGGCAGTTGTCAGCTGTAATTAACACCTACTACCCGTCATGTATGGATTGGTCTCAGCGACTGAGTCTGCCTCATACTCCCTTATAGGCTTGGACTGGCCCACTGGGGAATAGGGAAAACCCACGGTGGGACCGTGAGCATGGTAGACCTGGAGTTGTCTTTTAACTCCATAAACATCCTCACAAGAGGTAAAAAATCAGGCAGTGTATAGGAGGCTTGTACAGTCATTTGCAGTAGCTGTAAATAAACTCCACTGTGGGCCTAGTAACAGCTCAACTGGTGGGCCCCTAGAATCAACTCCACCAGTGGGCCATAGGCATCCCAGTCCGACACTGTTCCTTTACCAACATTATGATATAAATTTATATCAAATGTCGGTAAGGAGTTAAATAACAGTTCTGAGTAGAGATGAGCGATCACTAAAAAAATCTAGATCGAGCCGATTGTCGATTTTAAAGAAAATCGTGTCGAGTTTCGATCAATCGCCGATTACCATTAAATTTAAAAGGGAGAAGATGATCGGGTTAATTTTTTATCCCGAAACGGTGGGGAGAAGCGGTTTACCATCCAAAAACATTTAAACGGGCTGGTACAACTTAGTGAAGAAAATTTGCTCTAAGAGTCAAAAAAAATTCCAGGCAAAAAAATTTTTCCCTTTTTCAAGGCCAAACAAAAAGATGAGGCCAGAGTAGCAATAGCGGTACAGCGGGGTTTGCAGTGCTACGGGGCCCTTTGGGAAGCATAAAAGACTCAGTTTTAAAAAGGACATGGAAAAGGGCAGGGTCCCCTACATTTTTGCACCGGGGCCCCAAGAACATGCCTATTGTGGGGGCACAAAACCCCCAAAGGGGGGAACTGGAGGTTCCTGGCGGGGCCCAATTTATGGGGGGGTGCAGGGGTAACCGGGGCTGCCGTCAGTCATCTTTTAAAACCTTTTCAGGACCCCATGCGCAAATCAAAGGGGGCCCCCCCCCTTTCTAGTTCCTATTTTTAACTATCACTGGGCCTCTTTCTGATAAGGGCCACTGACAGGAGCACTACCCTATTGGCACCCCTGGCACCCCTTTTATAAAGGCCTGTTCCCAAAACCAGCAAAAAAGACTTTTTAGACAGAATAAAATTTGCAAAAGAAATTAGTTTTGAAAAAAGATTTTTTCAATAGGACATTTACTAAGGTGTCTTTAACAGTGGCTTCCCCCCAAAACCAGAAAAAATGACCCTTTGGACACTCATAAAAAAAATTGCAAGAAAAAATGGTATTTGGAAAAAGTTTTTTTTCAATAGGACCATGATTTTTTTAAATTCTAATGTGTATTTTCACATTGAAAGAAGACAGCTACAGTTTACTTGTCATGACATCGGCAACCGGGGGAACAAAATCGTCAGAGTCCACTTGATTCATTTTTTTAAATTCCGTCCCCATTCTCAGGGGGAAAAACGATACTTTGTCATTACACCTCCCACTGTGCTGGCTGCTGGGCAGGAAAAACCTCTTGGTGTGCTGAGCAAGCTCAGGCCATTGAGCATTTTGGACACCCAAAAACTGATTGGGTCCGGACCAAAATCCAAAAAAAATTGGGTTAGCCCCGGGTAGTATGGACCCGGTCTTAAGGCGGTCTCTTGTGTCCCCGAATGCTGCCCGCCTTTCAGGGGTTGGTGAGGGGTAAATAACGTTGCCACATGTCCCCCGTAGGGGTTCGCACATGCCTGCGGCTGCTACGGTACTTGCCATTTAGCGGCATTTTGCTGACGTTTTTTCCACCCTGCTAGAAAAGTGAAAAAAACACAACAATGTCTTAGTTTTGGGGCAATGGCACTGTCTCAAATTCCTGCTTCTACTGTCAATTTCTGTGGGTGGAAAATTTTTTCGACTTTTTTATTTGTAAAGTGGATCAAAAGGGGGGGTCACCCCGTAATGCTGTTCATTTTTTATTGCCTGATGCGGGGGTATGTTGAGGTAATGTAGATCCAAGCACTCATGTGTGAGATGGTGGGGTTTGAGGGGACTAAACGTCTTTCCTCCTCTTCCTCCTCCCCCTGAAATCTGTGCCAACCTCTTCCAATGAAGGGAAACGGACCGTGGGATCGCCCTCCTCTCATCCTCCCCCCTTCCTCTCCTAGCGCACCACAGCCCCGGCTACCTCATGCCTGTAATCTTTGAGCTGAACTGCTTTCCCGCACCAGCCCGGGGGCCCGAAACCCCTTCCTAAAAAAGACCTATAAAAATTTGGAAAACGTCGTGCCTTCTTATCCTCTGGGGGTAAGGCTCTGGGGCCCCACTGTGTCCGCCTCCTCTCCTCCTGTGGTTTTGAAGGTAAAGAGGTTTTAACCATATTGTTTGTATGCATAAAATTTGAAATCCCAAACTTTTCTTTGACATGCATTTCAGCTTGACGAATCCATTTTGGGAGAAAGATAAGCATAAATGAACACTCAGAAGGTCGGGTTCGGGTGCATTTTTGTTATCGGGTTCCTCAGGGTGCGCTCTTGTTATCAGTTCCCTTTCTGAAGAAAAGTTCATTTCACTGGGAAACTAACTTAGTTTTGGCAGATGCACTCCCAGAAACTTTTCTACTCAGAGACAACGTGGACCAATGAAATCTACTCAGAAGCTGCCTAAATATGGACATACATCCGTCCCTCTCAAACTCTATCGCGCCTGCGCTTGCTTGATTACAGATCATACAAATATGTGTGTAATGCATTGTATTGTCAGAATTACTTGGAACATGAATGAGATTCGAACCAGAACTCTGCGTCTGACTCAGTTTCTAATCGGCCGATACATGTTCCCCTGATCGTGATTTGGAGTACCGGGACAAACGGGTGACCCCCAGTGTTGGTAAACGACCCCCGATACTTGGACCTGCTGCCACAGAGTGTCTAACACTTGTTCCAGTAAAAATATCATCATAATGGTCATGCTTACAATGGCATTTTCCTGACTGACCATTTTGGTGGCGTCTTCAAAACTGGCAAGGATGGTGCAGAGATTCTTCACCTGCCTCCACTCTCTATGGCTCAACACCCTGAGGTCTGCACCACTGCTCGTCAGGCCATATGACACTTCATACTACATAATGGCATTACGCTGCTGCCACAATTGCTGGAGCATGTGGAGGGTGGAATTCCAGCATTTTACCTTGTCAACAATGAGATGGTTGATGGGGTGGCCCAGATGACACTGCAACGCTGCCAGTCATGCTGAAGCAGGGTGCGAGCGCTGGAAGTGTGATCTAAGACCTCGAGCCTTCCTCGGCAGACAATCAAGACCCAGGTAGCGCTTGAGAAATTTCTGCACAACCAGGTTCATGACATGTGCCAGGCAAGGGATGTGCGCAAGTCTACCGATCTTAAGGGCAGCAAGGAGATTTTTTACCGTTGTCGCACACCACCTTGCCTGGCGCCAGGTTCTTAGCACCCAGCCACTGGTTGGTCTCAGTGCACAGAGCCATCTACAGCTCTTGACCTGTGTGTTGACAGTCTCCAAGACACGTTAATTTCAGAACGGCCTGGTTTCTCTTGGCACGTGATGCTACGCTTGGAGGTTGTAGATCTGGAACCTGCACCATCCCAGCAGTGTGGAAGAGTGTCTGCCGAGCCCGAGACCCACCATCATCACCAGAGACACTGTCATCAACATAACTCACCCAGTGAGCAGTCAGTGAGATGTAACACCCTTGACCGTGCTTAGTAGTCCATGTGTCTGTAGTGAGATGGACTTTGGCGGACACAGTTGCAGCCAATGCGCTGGAGATTTTTTCTGCCATGTGATTGGCCAGGGCAGGGACAGCTTTTCTTGCAAAGAAATGCGTGTTCGGCATCTGGTATTGGGGGCAGCCAGGGCCATGACATGGCGGAACCCATCTGTGTCCACCAGTCGAAAGGCAACATTTCGAAGGCCAAAAGCCTGGCAATATCGACATTCAGGCTTTTGGCTTTGGGATGGTTGGGGTGAAAGCGTTTCTTATGCTCCCACACCTGGTACACAGAAGGCTGGCTGCAAGACTGGCCACTGTACAGCATGCAGGTCAAACTGGTGGAAGGAAAAGGGGTAGGCTGTGTCCATGGTGGTGGCGGTGAGAATCGGCCGACAATGTCTGGGACTGGAGATGGTGCTTGCTCATGCTGCTCTGGCACATCAGCAGCAGAGGACTTTTTGGTCTTGGAAGTGGCAGAGGAGGAAGAGACAGAGGATGTCACAGTGGTTGGAAGCCCAGGAACTGTGTGGCCTTTTTTCTCCTTTTTTGACTCCTCCACATCAATTCATGCTTTATATGCATGTGCCTGTTCATGTTCGTGGTGGTTAAACACTTTCGATTCTTTCCTCTACTGACACGTTGATGGCAAATCCGGCATATGATGTCGGCCGGTGAACCTGAGGCTTGATTGAAAAAGGCCCAGGCTTCACAGGTCCTGGACCTCTTCGATGGTGAAAACCTAGTAGCAGTGTTCCTGCTGCCACCACTGACCATGGCTGGTGGATTAATGTCAGCGGACTTGTGTGCCCGCCCTCTCCCTTTCTGAGGACCAGACCCGCACTGACACTACCCCATCATCCTCCTCCTCCACTGATGAGGCGTTCGCAAACAACTGCTGCTGAATTTGACCCGTTGGGATCCGCAATGTATCATCAACATCATTTATCACAGATGACTTCCTCGTCTGAAAGTCTACATCCTCAAGCTGCAGACTAGAACCACAGGCACTGCGAGGCATTGCTGATCACTTGGAATTTCTGCCGACTGACCAGCTTCCTTCTCCTCCGCTGAGGGCATCAGCGATTGGGCATCAGAGCAGACAAAATCATCCTCTTTGGCCTCTTGATCTTTTGAAATGGTTTCTGACCCCAACCGCATTGTGTCATCAAAGAGATCTTCTTAAAATGGATTAAATGAAGCGGTCTATACATTGGTTGACATTTGGGCTGTGTTTGCTTCAGGTTGGACTGATGATGACGATGATGATGACGACGACATTTGTGGCCGTGACTGAGAGGACGAGGAGGTAAAACCGCGCGATTCAGGTTGTGTTAACCACTGAAAAACAGATTGGCGACACTCTTCAGTACTGAGATTCACAGGGAATCGACCAAGCGACAACAGACCTGACGGTCCTGCAACTGAAGATGTGCTCGCTTTTGGGTTGTCCAGAACACTGGAAGGAGTGCTTTGTCTCATACCTCTAGCTCCACGTCCTACGTCCCTCCTTGCTCGCTTACCACCTCTAGTTCGCTCCATGTTCAAAAAGATAAATATTAAAAAGGTCAGGATTTGTTCGCAGTCTCTTACTGAAGAACTGTACTGCAAAGACAGAAAATCACAAGTGTTCTTAAATTCCTATAATTTCCAACTGGCAAATAGGATTAGAAACAGTATTTTTTCTATGGAATATCTGTGAAATGGGGTCTTATGGAAGAATGGTGTCTTGTACACCGGCTATCCCCCCAAAACTGCAGCAAGGAAATTTTGGACATGGGATGACATTCTGCAAGAAACCAGTATATCACAGCGATTTCTTTTTAGAGCAGATTTCCTAACAGTGTCTTGTGCACAAGCTGTCCCCCCCAAACTGTAGCAAGGAAATTTTGGGCAATGCAAAGATGCAGTATGCAGCAATATCAAAATCCCTAACTACTACTGTCTAGGATTCCCTAATCTTGCTGTACCCCAACCCTAACTAATCTATCTAGCAGCTTTTCCTTTGTGAAATGGCTGGGAAATGGTTTGTCTGCCTGCTTTGAAATAAGCACAGCAGAGAGAGCAATGTGTTAAGTTCACAGTCTCTAATCATAATGGCACTCACCAGGAAATACAGTGACATACATAAAACAGGGTCATGTGATTTTAGCAGCCAATGAGAACCCTACACCATCAGCGGTGACATTTTTGACCCCTCTCTGTGCTCTGCACTGACTGGCTGGCCGCCAAAAGTACAGAAAGCAGAGAAAATAGCTCGATCTTAATTCTCGATCTCGATTTTTTACCCGATTTTGAGGAAAAAAATCGTATTGGATCGAGATCGAGAAAAATGAAAAAAATCGACTCGATTTTAACTTTTCTCGATTAAATCGTTCAACACTAATTCTGAGTACTTCACCGCTGTACTTCTCCGCTGTCTCAATGCGCTCTCCCTTCAATTTCAATTCATAGAGATGACCTTTTCCTTTTAACCCAGGAAAAAGGCAGAAGAACCTGTGATATAAAGCTCCAGTTTCTGCCTATTCGGTAAGAAATTTAAGGATATGTTTAAAATAAACACTGTATCTAGAATACCCCATTAATTCACTGACTATAAAGGGGTAGATGTCATTAAAGGGTGAAAACTCTAATCACTAACTCCTGAAATTGAGTTCATCCCTGACACCTATTGTTGGTGGAAGATTAGAATGAAAAGACCTGTCAGCAACTTCCCTATAATACTGATGGAAGAATCTAACAAACTTCTATCCTAAAGCATTTCCCTCATGTACTGTCCAGGAGTCCCCAAGTTGTGTACAGACCCCTGTAGTTTGGTAGTAGTAAAGGAGGGGCATCTGCAGCCTTCAACCTTAATGAGTATCTAGTAGATACCATCACTGTTACAGAAATAGAACTTTTTAAGCAAACCATTAATTCACTCGTGATGTAATACATATTGCAGTACTTTGAAATTGCAGCTAAATTATTGAATAATATGCTGCGTGAGAAACTGCTGTCAGATGAAGATACAAAGTGCTGTCTCCCCAACCAACAGATGAAGCCACATTGTAGCATTGATGACCATGTAGTCCACCAATAAAAGCGCTGTCTACACTGATTTAGTGTAATTTTTCTTCACTTTATATTTGTTGACTTTTGCTTCTTTGTGTCCTGTTCATTTTTGGTCCAAAAAAAAAAATGCATACAAAGTGTAATGTGTGAATCTGGCTTAATCTTTTAATATTCTTTGTCAAGTAAGATGTGACATTTAAAAAATGCTGTTCCAATCCTAAGTCAAGTGCCATGTGACATTTTACCACAGTCGCAGTATGGGCTCCTATGTCATTTGGCATGTGATGGAACTGGTAGCTAGCGTGTCTTTCCGCCTGCTTACTTGCTATATTTAGTAGGCAGACACGGGTTGGTGTATATATTCTTTGGAGTACTTTTGCTCGTTTTTATGATAACTATTAGTGGTAGTGTGAAATATATATAAATACAAGTTTTAAGCTACGCAAGCTGCAGCTAGGCTAGATGATATAGACAGTGATACAAATTACAATGAGGTCAGTGCAAATACAGTTAGCTGACACCAAACTGTCTCAAGAGTTGGAAACCGAAAGTGATACTGAAACTGAACATTTTGACACTGATTATGGTATGTCTGCTGCAACTTGGAAAAAAACTGACACATACAAAATGTAGTTTCAAAAAAATGCCATTTACAGTGGCAAAAGCAGGAATTCAGATTGAAAGTGAAAACATCCCTGACAGTGAACTCGGATTATTCCAGTTATTCTGTAGTGACAGTCTGCTGGACTTCACCTGAAAAAATGTTTTGAACGGTATCATACAGAATCAGACTATAAGCAGGCCAACTAGGAGAGTAAATCGTATGACTTTTCCAAATGTTTTTGACACAAAATTGTTCATGATGTTTGTTTGAAGTTTGACACTGGAAAATGTGTATTTGATTGTTTCAGGCAATAACAGTTGTTTTACTTGAAAATAACTGTTTTTTAATAATTTAACAGGATTTCTGGGGGCAGACATGAAAATTTTATTGGATAGGAAAAGTTTAATGGACCACTAATATGAAATACCTCTTTAATACTACATCTATGTCTACTAAATAATGGTGCTGTAGATGTAATATTAAAAAGTAGGTCACATTAGTGGTCCATTATGCCAGATTCACTCATTAATCCATTTTTTTTGTTGTTGGCCAAAACAAGAACAGGTCACAAAAAAACAAAAGTAAAGACATATACAGGAAAAAAGTACACTAAATCGGTATTGCCACAAATCTAACAACCTAAGGATGTTATTTCACCTATATCATAAAAGAGCCAGAATTAGGGTTTTGTTTATGCCACTTACCAAATAATGTATTAAAAAGGAGTCAGAAGTCTAATGTACAATAAAATGTTACAGATGAAAATGTCAACTCAGTTTTTGTCATCATGTATATGTTTTTTGCATGTTTTTAACATGAGAAATTAATAAAGTTTCATACTTTTTATGGATCGCCTTGATGGAAGCTGGAATACTTCATTGCTTGTTTCAAAATGTCTGTGACGAAGAGCCTTTGCGCTTGAAACGCGTAACCTAGGTTACTTGTTTTAGCCCTTTTGCTGTGTACTGCTCCCCTCTGCCAATCCCTTCACTGGCTACCCATTGCCCAACGAATTCAGTTCAAATTACTAACCCTGACCTACAAGGCTCTCCATAACCTCTCCCCTCCATTTCATCTCTGCCCTAATTTCCAGATACCTCCCCTCACGCAATCTCCGCTTCTCACAGGACCTTTCCTCTGCTCCCTCTCATCAGCTCCTCACATAACCGTCTCCAAGACTTCTCCCGTGCTTCACCACACTCGGGGAACTCCTTAACCCAAAACATCAGACTCTCCCCAACTTTCTCCAGTTTAAAAAAGCAACCTGAAAACCCATCTCTTCAGGATAGCCTACAACCCCCCACTAACCCCACCACCACTACACCGGCCCGCAAATTGTCGCCCACCCCTTCTGTCTCTCCCTTTCTTTCTTGTAGATTGTAAGCCCTCGCGGCAGGGTCCTCTTTCCTCTCTGTTTCAGTTACTAGTCATTTGTCACCATTGTATTTGTTCAATTTTTGGGTTATGTATGTAATTCCCCTTAAATGTACAGCGCCCTGGAATTAATGGCACTCTAAAATAAATAATAATAATAATAATAACATTGTTTGTATTCAATAAAGTCACCGTAAGCCGGATCTGGAAGTTACATGCGACGCTGTTGCAGAGCGAAGCTGTTACTACCACAGTTTGCTTGTGTTTCAAAATGTCAACTTGTCCCACAAACAAACAAACAAAACAAAAAAGGGTCTCACACTAGTCAGTCGACAGAAAGATCCAATTTTTATATGTTTTGGAATACAACGACATACACGTTCATTTTGTGGGATTTAGCTTCACAAATGGTAGGCAAACAAACAGAATTTTGGTGCAAAACGGAAGGGTTTATTGAAACAGCAGAAAAAACAAACAGGAACAAAAAAGTTGATCAGGAGGCTTCACGGCAGTCGTTTAAACTTAAACATAAGAGGCTTGATTCCAGCTTAATCATACATAAAGTTCTTATACAACCGTGTTGTTGTTCTTTGTCCATGCGCAGCCCAGCAAGTCTGTCTCTGTCCTGTTCCAGGGCACCTATCTCTTTCTCCTGACAGCAACACACTTTGGAGAAAATGGCTCCCCCAAACAAACTCTCGGTTCTCTTCCACCCCTGATGTTTGGGAGCGGGTAAAGTCAAAAGGGTCCGTAAAGCCCAGCCGGAAATGGGGGGAAACACCCTCCCTCCCGCACTACAGCCATTCTGGGAAAATAGTCCATTTAAGCGACAAGACAGCTTTTCTATATGTAAATGTTGTAACCTCCTTTTTTTTGATATGACTGCTTTTTTCCCCCCACAAAGCCCCAGGATTCAGGGGCCCCGTAATTTGCGGTTTTCCCCTGCGGCAAGCAGCTGCAGGGAAAAAGGCCCGGGTTGTACTGGGATGGGCCCCACCCTGAACCCCTGGAAATTTCAAAAAAATGAATAAAGCAATCTGCTTGATACATATCTGCCATCTACTGTTTTTCCTGCTGGTTGCCTATATATGCCCCTTGTTAAGGCCGGGGGATGGGCATTTTAAATCTTTAAAAACAGGGCCCTTTAAAGGGGACATCGCTTTTAGATGCTTTTTTCCTGCCCTGTGCACTACCACAAACCTCAAAGTCCTACAATGTGAGGAACCACCTTGTTACCCTTGCATTATTGCGTTCATTTCTTTTATTTACTGCAAGGGGGCATGGCCGCACAAACCTGAAGTTAACCAGCCCGATATACCCCAAGGATTTTCCGAGCCCACTTTAGGCCAGAATCCCTTCCCGTATTGTTTTTTCAAGGACGTGAGCTTCCTGCCAATTGTTAAAGGGGTGGGTCTTCCCCCCTTCACTCTGTGTCATTCTGCCCCCAAAACCAAACCCCTGAGGCATCGGCTAGCAATAAATTATCTGGAAAAAAGGGCTACTAACACTGGCTTTTTCACTGGCTTTTTACCTTTTGTTAGGTCTGTCAATGGCGCAGCTAGGGAGGCAAAATTTGGCACGAACCTGCGGTAGTAGCCAACAATCCCCAGGGATGCTCTTACTTGTTTTTTCATCTGAGGTTGTGGCCAGTTCTAAGTTGCCTCCACCTTGTTTATCTGAGGTCTTATTGTGCCCTTAGCTATAATAAACCCAAAATATGTTGCCTCTTCTAACCCAATGGAGCATTTCTCGGGGTTAGCAGTAAACTTTGCTTTCCTGATTGAATCAAGTAACGCTTCTACTTTACTCAGATGGGATTCCCAGTCAGTACTATACACCACAATATCATCTAAATAGGTAGCTGCGTACCTGGTGTAGGGCTTTAAAACGCTATACGTTGCCCTCTGGAATGTGGCTGGCGCTCTTTCTAACCCAAGAGGCATCCTAGTGTATTGAAAAAGCCCATTTGGGGTGGAGAAAGCAGTTTTCTCTTTTGCCTCCTCTGACAGGGGACTCTGCCAGTAACCTGCTGTTAAGTCCAGGGTGGTAATGCACCTGGCTGGCCCTAACTTTTCAATTAGTTCATCTACCCTGGGCATCGGGTAGGAATCCCACTTAGAAACTTCACTTAACCGGTGAAAATCGTTACAGATCCGCCCGGACCCATTTTCTTAGGCACTAACACAATAGGGCTGGACCAACTGCTTTTGGACTCTTCAATAATCCCTACGGCTAACATGCGCCTTACCTCCTCAGAGACCTCCTGTCTCCGAGCTTCTGAAATTCTGTATGGCTTAATGTGTATTTTCACCTCGGGGTCAGTGATAACCTCATGCTGAACCACATCTGTAGTGCCTGGAAAGTTGGTGAAGATATCCCTATTCCTCTGGAGAGGAATTCTTGTTTTTGAGGCTTGGACAAGGCATCACCTATGGTAACCTTCTCATTCTCTGAGTGGGCTTCCACTTGGGTGACCAGGGCTATGACTAGGGATTATCTGTCATGCCAAGGCTTAATTAAGTTTATATGATAAAGTTGGTAGCTTTTCTTTTCCCAGGCTGATGAATCTTATAATTTACCTCTCAAACCTTCTCCACTACTTCATAAGGACCTTGCCACTTCACCAGGAACTTACTCTCAACTGAGGGAACAAGTACCAGTACACGATCACAAGGGTTAAACTGTCTACCCCTAGCCACCCTATTGTATACCTGACTCTGGGATTCTCAGCCCTTTGTATGTGTTCCCTCACAATGGGCATGACACTGCTAATGTGATCCTACAATTAGGCCACATGTTCTATAACGCTTTTGGAGGGAGTGATCTCACTTTCCCTGGGGTGTCTCCCATATAGTAACTCAAACGGGGAGAAGCCACTAGAGGACTGAGGGACCTTTTAGAGGGAGGGACAGGAGGTATGGTAGCAGACAATCCAAGTTCCTCCCATCCTTTTCTACCACCTTTCTCAGCATTCCCTTCAGGGTTCTATTGAACCTCTACACTACGCCGTCTATATGGGGATGATACACAGACGTTCTGAGCTGTTTAATTTTCAGAAGTTTGCCCAAGTCCTTCATCACCCTGGACATAAAAGGTGTACCCTGGTCCATTAGTATTTCCTTAGGTAGGCCAATTCTAGAGAAAATGTGAAGCAACTCCCAGTAATACATTTTGAGGAGGTGTTTTGCAGTGGAATGGCCTCAGGGTACCGGGTGGCGTTATCAAGCACTACCAAAATATATTAGTGGCCCCAGGAAGACCTGACCAATGGTCCTACCAGATCCATTGCTATTCTTTAGAATGGAACCTCTATTATTGGTAGGGGAAATGAGGCATAGGAGTCGTCAACTGACAAGTTGGGCAGGATCGGCCAACATGACATCCCTGGAATTTCACCACTGAACACACCAACTGCTTGGCACATATCTGATTTCTACTATTTTTCCTGCTGGTGGCCTATAGTTTTCAGTTATTTTATTGTGCAAAAGTATTAAAAAATGAAAAACTATATCAAGTAAAATATTAACACATGGTGAATTTAAAAAA
>JAODAL010020637.1:0-68920 GCA_025379985.1 Phyllomedusa bahiana | reverse complement strand
GAAATTTTATTTTGGACACCCAAAATTAAAACCTGGCCTTGAAACCCCCAATTTAAAGTCTGGAAAAAAAGGGGATTTTAACTATTCCCAGCTTATTCACCCTTCCACCAAAGGATTTACACTCTCTCAGAATTATCTCAAAAATATACCTTTCCACCATCACATTTATTGGCCTACTCCCAAATAGTGAGTTTTTATAGAAGGACATGAAGCCGTCTCATTTTAAGTTGAATGCTTTTGATAATGTTATCGGCCCTACTTCTTCAACAGACCACTCTCTATCAGCGCTATATGCTGGTCTTCGTAGAGGTTCAGAAGACGAGGGGCCTTGCAGGAGAGGGTCTACGCTAACCAGGAGATCTCTTCTACAATTCTCCAGGGATGGCTAAAGATCCATAAATATATAGTTAATGAGAAGTGGAGGGACACATTTTTTAGAATTGCTCATTCCGCAAATTTACGGTTTTAATATCCCCCCCCATCCAGCTTGTCCAGACCGTTTGACGTCCTGCCCTAAGTGTGACACCCCCCCGCACAGATTTTGTCCATAGCCATAGTAAATGGACCTGTGTGGAAACCATGAAGTTCTGGGAGACAGTCTACAAACTCTAAATTTTAAAGTTTCGGTGTCATTTAACTTTAGAGCCAACACAGCTCCTGTTCCATAATTACCACAACATTTTGGGAAAACCACTCAGTTCTGCACATATTTTTTTTAGAGCTAAAAAAAAGCCTCCTGGCCAAAGGGTTTGGGAACCAACCGTCCCTACATTGCAGGAAGTGAACCCAAGGTGGTAAAACATCATCGGGAAATGGACAGAATAGACTTTTATCAGGACTAAGGAAACCCAATGCCTAAATTTTTCAAGAAATGGCAGGAGTTCATAGGTAACTTTACCCCCCCCAAAGGAGATAAAGGAGATCATGCAGCCTTTTATTTACACCTTCTGGTATCTCTCCTCTCGACTAGCGGAACTCTGGGGGCTTTGGTTGTCTGTATCCCATAAACCTGGGAGCTTTCCCTCAATCATACCCTTTACACCGTGCCCGGGATACTCCTTGGTAACTGTGCGTCGGGTTTTTGGGGGTAAATTTGTCCTCTATTTTTCCTCATTCCTTGGGCTTTGGGGGACGGGGGCCATGTGACGATCTTGCAGCATTGTATCAGCACAGTATTTGTTTTCACCTTTTATCCCAGACCTAACTTGATTACATAAGTGTATGTGATTATGTCTCTTATACATAACTGCGTATGGGTACCACTGTGGTGTGTTGTTTTTTTTTGGGGGGGGGGGGGCGTTTGGTTTTTTGGGGGGGGTTAATTTTTTTTAAATTATTTTTTGTTTTCTTTCTTTAGTGAAGATGGAGACGTCATTTGCTTCATCCTTATTACTATGATGGCAAAGTATGTCATTAGTGCTATTTTGTATTTTCATTGCTTAGTACTTAGTAATGGTGCCTTATATTATTTCTTTGTGTATCAAGTGGTATCTCATCTAAGGACAGTTATTATATGTTTTTGATATTGTAAAATTTAATAAAAATTATGTTTACAAAAAAAAAATAAATTGCAAACTTCATCTATTTATTCAGAAGAGACTATGAAAAGATTTTAATATCCCTAACACCAGCAATATCTTTCCACCACATCTTTGGCACATAGGAAAGCAGGGAGGGGCAAAAAGCTAATTTTCTACAAGTCTATGGGGCTTATCATCAAGGTCATCAAGGTCTGAGAGTCGTGGGACTAGAGCATGTGGAGTCCCATGTGGAGTCCCAGGGGTGGGTGTAGAACTCCAGTTTTATTATGTGCAGAATCAAGGTGAACTTAACACTCTTTTTCCCACAGGCATCAATGAGGAGCTGCTCAGCAGGTTTTTATTAGTTCTATATTTTTATGGGACTTTATTGTGGCCTGTTTATATTAGTTTTACCAATTTGCTTTGATTTTCGTTATGGGCCCTTTTGCTAAATTCTTATGGATTCCTCCTTCACCCTTGCATTCATCCTGTTCTTCTGACTGATGTAGAGAGATGTCATCTTTACGGCTTCATATTCGCCTTTGGTAGCAGTTATTTTGGATTTCCCATGTGAGGCATCTCTGGATTTGGTCCTCACTCACCAAGGGTTCTCCAGTCATTGATCTCCTACCAACTGTTATCTGAGCACTGTGGCTTTCAGTTGGAGAGATGCTTCTTTCTTTACTCACCCTGATTCTGTGTTTCAGACTCGATGCACCAATAAGACCTTATATACGAGTCTGCTGAGGTCGCTATTATTACAATATCTGTAAATATTGTACCAGGGCAGTGCTTTGTTCTGAGTTCTTTTGGTGCACCTCTGTGTGAATTTCTTGGGCTTTTTTTTTCTTTCTCACTATTTTTGGAAGGTTTCTGTTCACCTACTTGTGATTTAAAGTGACACCCACCTTTTTATATTTTTAAGCTCTTATTTTATATCCCAAATAATACTCATGCAATATTCTTATTTATTTTTCTAGTGCCGAGCATTGTATTTTAGACACTAATCAAACTGTTATGTTACCATCTAATGGAAATGCTTACATACCTCCCAAATGTCCCTATTTTTAACCCTTGTCCCTCGGGAGGTCTTAAATGTCCCTCTTTTTCATTTGGGAAATACATTTGCATCAATAAACTGACTTTCTTCCTCACATGTATCTTACATAACAATTTATTTAATTTTTCATCATTGGAAGCAATTCAATGTCTAAATTTCCTATGATTTTTATTGATATTTTAATAAAATCCTGTTCAAGCATATAGTAATTGCGTAAAAAGAAAATTATCTTTTATATATTAAACTATAAGTGTCTGTTCTTTGGCTGTGTAAAAAAAAAAAAAGGGGTGTATGTGTGTGGTTGGGGTGTTCCCTGGTGAGATGTCCGGGTGGAGGGGTTGCCTGATGTGTCCCTCTTTGCAGTCTCTAATGTTTGGGATGTACCTTATATACTCGAGTATAAGCCGAGTTTTTCAACACAAAAAATGTGCTGAAAAATCCGTCCTCAGCTTATACTCAAGTCGCTGTTGGTGCTCAGGCGCTACCAGGTATACTTCAGCTGTATGCGACTCCTCTGGGAAAGCAGACAGCTGACTCTCGAGTCAGCTCACAGCGCCTGGGTGCTGTCAGTGATCTCTTCACCAGTATATGACTCCTCTGGGAGTGCATACAGCTGATCATACCACTGTGGAGCAGAGAGTGAGCGCTTCCTGCTCCACAGTGGACTCCGGATGGCCACAGACTTGCGGCTTTCTGTAGTATACAGCACAGGCGGCGTGAGTGTCATCACGTTGCATGCGCGGCCTAATGACATCATGCTGCCTGTGCCAGAAAACGGATCGCCTGGGAGTCGGAGCAGCGAGGGAGAGAGGTAAGTACTTGTATTTTTTTAAACCCTGCCTATGGGGGACATATACCTGCCTATAACGGGACATATACCTGCCTATTGGGGATATATACCTGCCTATAACCTGCCTATGGGGGACATATACCTGCCTATAGGGGACATCTACCTACCTATACCTGCCTATGGGGATATATACCTGCCTATTAGGGGACATAAACCTTCCTATAACTGCCTATGAGGGGACATATACCTGCCTATGGGGGACAGTTACCTGCCTATACCTGCCTATGGGGGACATTTACCTGCCTATGGAGGACATATACCTGCCTATGGAGGACATATACCTGCCTATAGGGGACATATACTTGCCTATGGTGGACATATACCTGCCTATGGAGGACATATACCTGTCTATAGGGGACATATACCTGCCTATGGGGGATATCTGCCTATTGGGGACATATACCTGGCTATAACCTGCCTATGGTGGACATATACCTGCCTATACCCTGCCTATGGGGGACATATACCTGGCTATAACCTGCCTATGGGGGACATATACCTGCCTATAACCTGCCTATGGGGGATATTAAACTGCCTCTACCTTCCTATGTGGGACATAAACCAGCCTATACCAGCCTATCTAATGCTATTGGTATCCATTTTTATTTTTTTAACTTTATCAATAGCCGCTGCATTTCTCACCCTAGGCTTCTACTCGAATCAATAAGTTTTCCCGTTTTTTTTGTGGCAAAAGTAGGTGCCTCGGCTTATACTCGGGTATATACGGTGTGTGCTTTTATATATACTGCTGGTAGAGGAGGCATCGCAACATAGAGCTCCCATGTCAGCTCTCCTGCCCCTCACATACACGTTACCTGAGCGCAGAATCCTGGGAAATCTGACAACAGCGAGCACCAGAGAGACTGCAGCGACTTGTATGTACTACACGGCAGGAAGTGGAGGACCTGTGATGATGTCAGCACCATGTGATCAGTCACATGAGCGGGCGGGGCAAGCTGTGGTGGCTGAAGGAACTGTGATAATGTCATAAGCATGTGACCTCTTGTATGGGTGAAAGCATTCGGGTGGAGAAGAGAACTGTCAAAATACTAGGTTAATATTCTGCAGGGAGGTCTGAGGGCTGTGAGTCCAGGGACTTATTACCCTGTAACTGGAGCTGATGTGACTGATCACATGGTGGTGACATCATCACAGGTTCTTCACCACCAAGGATGGACATGGACAGGAATGAGATCAGCAGAAGAATATTAGACCTCACCTTGGAGATCCTCCACCTGGTGACCGGAGAGGTAACTTCTCTAGATTTCTATCATCTTTATTATCTAACAAGTCAATGATAGAAGAGAAAATCCACAATAGGAGGAATCCAGCGTCCTGTGTAAGAGCTTCAGGAGCTTCCAAGTGATGAACTGAGCAGCGGGAAACCTCAGCCCCAGTATGGTCAGTTATGTATCATGGGAACCATGCAGCCATGCAAATGTTTTTAGGAGCAATTAGAATGGTTGAGTCGCCCATTATACCGGGGAGGAGGGGAGCCAAGGGGATAATGGTCGGGTTCAGCCCAAGGACCAAAGGGAACAAAGGGCGGTCACCCCAAGGATACCAAGGGAACAAGGGGTCGGGTTCAGCCTGAGGACCCAAAGGAACAAATGGGTTACATGGGGGAGCCGGGGGAACAAGGTCAGGTTCACCCCAAGGACCCAAAGGAATCAAGGTCGGTTCAAATGGAGACCAAGGGATCAGAGGGGTGGGGCACCCGGAGGAGAAAAGGAACAGATGGTCGGTTCAGTTTGGAGCAGCCAAAGGAATCAGATTTTGGGGTTTCAGCTGGGGGGACCCAAGGAATCAGATGGCCCCTTCAGCCTGGATGACCCAAAGGGGAATCAGAGGGGTGGGGTTCACCTGGATGACCCAAGGGGGGAAAAAAAAATCAGAAGGGGGCAAGGGTTTCAGGCCCCAGGGGACCAAAGGGGAATCAGATGGTGGGGTTCAGACTAGGGCCGGGGGGAATAAGATGGTCGGGTTCAGCCGGAGAGCCAAGGGAATCAGAGGGGTCTAAATTCAGCTTGGAGCACCAAAGGGAACAGATTTTGGGTTCAACGGAGACCAAGGGAATTAGATGGTCGGGTTCACCCCGGGGAGCCAAGGGAATCAAGGGTCCGTTTCACCCCGGGATGAGCCAAGGGAATCAGATGGTCGGTTTCGCCGGGAGGGTGTGTTTATTTCACTAATTGTCATATAAATAAAACATAGAAGATGAGGTAAAGAAGACACAGGCCCATCTAAACCTCTTCATTATTTCCTTTTTAAATTTATATCCTAGAATAAATCCTTGCTGACCCCCGGCAGGTTTACCTCATGCTGATTTTCCAACACATTAAAAAGGTTTTCCATTTTGCCTTTCTTTCCCTCAGACAATACGTTTCTTTCGCCCTCAGTTTTGGGCTTAGGACCTTGGACCATCTTTTGGAACCTTTTTTTTTTACCAATGTCTTTTTAAAACTCTTTCTCCAAACGACCCCAGTATTCCAATAAAGGGGTCACTAGAGCCGTACGGGGGTCACCCCTCCCTCTTTCTACAATGATGAAACGGGGTCACATCTGGAGACATCACCAACAAAAAGACTTTAAATATATAAAATTTGGGTTTTTAGGACAGACAGAAATGGTGGGGGGTCCATTCAGGCTTAACAAAACCCCTAAGTTTTTTTTTTTTTTCTTTTAGTCCACAGTGCCAGAATTTTGCATATCTGAAGCTGAAAACAGGATTTCTCACTGCTGCCACGGGCTCATGTGACCTGCACTTTGAGTTACTGAAACAGACATTATGCTTATGTGACCAGAATTGAAACTCTCTATGTATTTCTTTGGGAGGTTTAACAACCGTCTCACAGAAATGCAGACTTTCTGTCAACTAATCAGAGAGGAGGTCATGTGACCTAACAGAGCAAGTAGCATCAACCAGAAAACATATATCCAAGTGCTCATAAGCAAAATTACTGTCACCACAGTGTATCTGAGAGCAATCTCTAATGAACCAAGGAGGAAAAAAAATATAGTGGCTCTTTAACTCCTCTAGAACTTAATTTGTATATCCTGAAGGAAGGGGGGACATATTATACTAACTATAAACAAGGGTAAAGTAACTAAAGGGATTCTTTTACTTAAGAGCAGGAGACTAGACCTTTCTACCAGAGGAAGTTACAGGGGGAATTCACAGCTCAAATCCCCAGTTCCGGACGTTTTCAGTGAGGAATAAAATTTTGTTCTATCACTAAATTCTGGGAGATCTCACTGATCCCGGGGGTTTTTTCCTCCATACACAGGATTACCATAGTGAAAAAACCAGGGGACTGGTGGCCCCCACACCGTCCCGTGTGTCAGGAGATGGGGGCCGGGCCCCCTCATAGAGCCTCCCCCCATTCACTGATACATAGAGGGGCAATAACAAAGATCCTAGAACTCACCAACAAAATGGCGGGGGGTGGGGGGGGGTGGGGGGGGGGGACTTTGGGGGGTACCCCTCCTGCTGCTTTTGGGAAAAAAGGGGAAACATTATACAGTAACACCACTGGAGGGGTCGGTTGATGACCGTTTTTTTCATTTTGTTGGGTTCAGGGTTCCCTATAAGGGGCCAGGAGGTCGTGTCCCCAAAATTTCTCCTGGAGGAATGGGAGTATTTAAAAGGGCACAAGATCTTACAAGGACAGGGGGAGGCTGGAAACACCGACCTTTAAACTCAAGTAAGGAATAAACTGGTTATCTCGCTTTTTAATTTTGGGCAACGGCACGTCGGCCATGTTGGAAATTAAAGGGGAAAGTGTCATCAGAAATAACCTATGGTTATATATGAAGCAGATTTATTAAGGAGTTTTAAAGAGAACCCCTCACATAGGTTATGCCCTTTTGCTAAGGTCAGCACAAGCGATTTCCAGCGCTGTGTCTCTTGGGGTATGTAAAAAAAACTTTGAGATTCTTAGTTCACACGTTTTGATCAAAAAATGCTTATGCCACCCCAACTTACAATGGGGTCTCAAGGCGGGTGGGCCACCTATCTTTTACTCCACTAGAGCCAAATCAGACTTTTCCATTGGGGGCCCAAATGACCTCCAAATCCAGAGAGAAAAAATAAAAACAGGCCCAACCTTTTCAGGATACTGCACGATATAACAAACTGTGGGGGTGGGCGGGTCAAGAAACCAAAATGGAGATCCATTCCTCCCCTATAACTTAAAACAATTTTTGCCAAATACAAGATAGTTTGAAAAAAAACATTTTATAAAAACACAATGTGAACCGGTGCCACTGGCTTGACTGCAGCATATATATATATATTATAAAATATATAATAATATAATATATTAAAATACTTATTTATTATATGTATAAATTTTTAAAATATATCCATTACAATCCATTGCACACTAACTGCTAAAAGGGCTAACAATACTGGAAATCCCAAAGAAGCATTTATGCTATCTGTAAACATGAAAAAAAAAATTTGAGATTCTCATTTTTCGCGTTTTGTCAAAAAAAGTTTATGCCACCCCCTGCTTTTTTTACATGATTTATATTTCAATGCATAATTTTCCTCTGTAACGCCTCCCAAAATCTTCAAAAAAATGCACAACTAATAAAATTTATGTCAAGTAAAATAATCGCCGTCATTCACCCTGCGGACATTTCACAAGGGGATTTGCGGCTCAAATTTCGGGCATGAATATGCTTGTAAAGTGTCTTGTCAATTATCGATTTTTGTTTGGGCAAAAATCCCCCTAGTTTAATGGGATTAGTTGCAGCTTATCAAACACTGCACACTTTGTAAAGTATTTAGGCATTTACGCCCCATAAACCCTCTCTGGGTTCAAATCGAATACTGTCGGGTTTGACTGGTTTTTGTATCATTTTATTGGGAGAGTCTGTCCTAGCTGATTAAATCTGTGCACAGCCTCACAACTGTCCTACATGTGTAAAAGAGCAGGGAACGAGGCACTGCAGGGCCACAGTACTGTACAGCTGGATGGCAATGGACGTCGGGGCCCTAATATTGGAGGTAGGTAATCCTGATAAGATTATGTTTGTGTGTGTGTATATATATATTTATATATATATATATTATTTTATATTAAATGGTAATTTATTAAATAGAAATCTTCTTGCATTTTCTTTCATTTCATTCACTTTTGCCGTATGCTTTCTATTTGCAATGTCAGTACTTTTTGCATATATCAAGCCCATGGGAGGCAAAATGTCTGTAGTGAATGCAATAGTTTGTGCATTTTGCCACCTTGTGCATGCGTGTAATTACCTGGTGCTGAAATGCAAAAGCTGTGGTGTTACCTGCTGGGATAGCACGTACCAAGTTGTTGCTATGGGCAACGCTGCACACAGTTTTATTACATATAGTTGAAACCAGAAGTTTCCATCCACTCTATATAAAGCCCCATCTGCAGGTTTTTCTCACTCTCTGACATGAAATCACAATAAACCTTCCCCATTTTAGGTCAATTAGGAACCAATATTATTTCTATTTGCCAAAACGCAGAATAATGAGAGGGACAATTTTTAAGGCATTTTTATTACTTTCAAAATTTTCCATACACTGGGATTACTATGGCTTTAAACAATTTGGGATATCCCATATGATGATGTCAGGTCTTTGGAAGCTTCTGATAGGTTTATTGGCAACATCTGAGTTAATTATAGACACACCTGTGGATGTATTTTTAGGCGCACCAGAAACACACTGCTTCTGTGTGTAACATTAGGGGGAAGTCTAAAGAAATCAGCAAAGATATGAGGAAGAGAATTGTGGAATTGTATAAGTCTGGTTCATCCTTGGGTGCAATTTCCAGATACCTGAAGGCACCTCGTTCATCTGTACAAACAATTATACACAAGTACAAACAAGATGGGAATGTCCAGTCATCATACCACTCAGGAAGTAGACGGGTTTTTGTGTCTCAGAGATGAACATGCCTTGGTCTGACATGTGCATATCAACCCAAGAACAAAAGCAAAAGACCTTGTGAAGATGCTGGCGGAAGCTGGTAAGATTGTGTCATTAACTTCAGTGAAACGAGTCCTGTATCAACATGGGCTGAAAGGCGGCTCTGCTAGGAAGAAGCCATTACTCCAAAAGAAACATAGAAAAGCCAGATTAATGTTTGCAAATGCACAGGAACAAAGAGCTTCATTTTTGGAGACAAGTCCTGTGTTCTGACAAAACTAAAATTTAACTGTTTGGCCATAATGAGCATCATTACATTTGGAGGAAAAAGGAAGACGCTTGGAAGCCTGAGAACACCATCTCAACTGTGAAACATGGGGGTGGCAGCATCATGTTGTGGGGTTGTTTTGCTGCAGGAGGGACTGGTGCACTTCACAAAATAAATGGCATCATATGGAAAGATTATGTGGCAATACTGAAGTAACATCTTAAGACATCAGCCAGGAAGTTAATGCTGGGGCGGAACTAGGTCTTCCAAATGGACTATGACCCGAAGCTACTGCCAAACTGGTTACAAAGTGGCTTAAGGATAACCAAGTCAATGTTTTGGAGCGGCCATCACAAAGCCCTGATCTCCATTCTATTGAAAATGTATGGGCAAAGCTGAAAAGGTAGGTGCAAGCAAGGGGACCTCCAAACATGGCTCAGTTACACCAGTACTGTCAGGAGGAAGGGGCCAAAATTCCTACCAACTATTGTGAGAAGCTTGTGGAAGGATCCAAAACATCTCACCCAAGTCCTACAGTTTAAGGGCAAAGCCACCAAATACTAATGAAATGGATGGAAAATTCTGACTTTGCAGAAAGTAATAAAAAAAGCCTTAAAAATTCTCCCTCTCATTATTCTGCATTTGGCAAATAGAAATAATTTTGGTTCCTAAGGCTAGGTTCACACGGCTAAACTGCGGGACGTAATTACATCCTGCAGTTACGCCGTGTGGCTGGGGGCGGGACTGGGGGAACGAGCGGGGGGCCGGCACGTCGCCGGCCCATAGAGAATCACTGCTGGCGGCGCGTATACACCGCGAGACAGTGACCTGTGAATTATCTCCCCCCTCGGCGTATTAGCCGAGCAGGGAGAGGAGACGTAATCCATAGTTCTCTATGAGAACTGTGGATTACCGTAGTTACTGGGCCGTTTTCAGCCCGTAATTTGCGCACTTCGGCGCGTAATTACGGACTGAATTATGGCCCATTTTAAGCCGTGTGAACATGGCCTTATTGACCTAAAACGGGGAAGGTGAAAAAAACCTGCAGATGGGGCTTTATATAGAGGGGATGGAAACTGCTGGTTTCAGCTGTGGTAGTAATAGCTGGTCCATGGCATGTGTATTTCAATAGCATTTTACTTTGAAATGATTCATCAGTTTATTGTGTAGTTCAATTTTTTTTTCCACCTGAAATATAAATCTTCATACACATTTTTATTTGTCTTTCAGGTCCATGCCCATCCCAGTCTATGGGGCAAAAAATAACACGGGTACAGAACCAGCTCCACCATGACCGCAGGTGGACTGGGATTTGCTGGTTGCTGTGTCCAGACTGGGATGGGTGGACCTGCAGAGGGATATCAGTAAGTAATTTTTTTATTATCATATCTTTGTAATGTTTCCTTTTTAGAAATTTAACAATTGAGATGATAACATTTTGTGTACATTTTTTTTTCTCCCTAGACCTGGAAGAGGTGGAAGTCAGTGCGGGACCGTTCATCCCCTGTGTGAAGGAGATAGAGGCTCTTAGTGGGTTCTCTGCCCCCGACATACTAACAACAGCTGATGTTCCTATTGCCTTAGAGAGAACTCCACCAGGAAGTATAATTTTTTTTTAATTAACTAAAGTTTTTTCCACTTCAGGTTTCGTAGTTTTGATGGAATATTGCTAGTTTTTGCCATCAAATTTAAGAGTTGTGGGTCCAACTTGCTTTATGGAGTCATGTTACCAAGATATGGGGCCCTGCAAATATCAGATGTTGAATGCATATCCTAGTAATTAACCAAAGGGAACCTGTCAACTACTTTATGCTGTGCCTCATCATCAGTAGGAGCCGGACTGCCTTTGGGAACAGCAGGTTGTATCCATCTATTACTATCGATACTTGGTTTTCCTTAGGAATTCTGTGATTTTTGTGATCATCAGTATGTTCATCACTTTCTATCCCCTGAGGAACCCTGAGTAATAAAAAGGGGGAAACGTGTCGGGTTTTCTTATTAAGTGATGTGGCTTCGTTTTTTATCCTAGGATAGGGTGCACCTGAGGGTTTAGTTTGTGGAAACGCCCTTATCGGGGCGATGTCTCTGCCTTATTAGTTACCTGTTGAGGGACTTTATAGATTAGATTCTTTTGGCTTATTATCCCTTAAGTATATTTCTATCTTGAGGCTGTTTCATATGCCTTGATATACCCTCTGGTATGTTTACCTATTCTAGGTTCGTTGTTTGTGTGGGGTATTTAAATCAATTTTAACACACATCTATTAAAAGGTATATTTTAATTGGGTTATTATTTTGCTGTGATTTTTGGTTGGTCAACCCAATGCACTATATTCTTTCTGCAGTGTTTTGTCCGAAAGGATTGGCAGCATGAAATTGCTTCATATGAAGGTTTTACAATGAAACACTTTAAGTTGGGTAGCTGCAGCGACCAGGAGGGATGAGTCTGATATGAGTCTTCTTCCCACCCCCAAAGCTTACATTAAAGCTCTTGCACATGTTTGCCTATAGGGATAGAGCTGTTTGTTAAGCTGAGTGCGAGGGGAGAAGAAGCACATTAGACTCCTCTCTCTTGGCCACTGCAGCTTCTCCCCTTAACCGGCACGACCTCAATGGATGTTTAACCCTGGAATACCACTGTGTTCAGTGTTAAAACCAACATGGAGGGGGACTAGCGCCGGAGCGATGCCAGCGGAGAAACGGAGGGTGAGATACTCCATCAATCGGGATCACCAGGGGTGAATATATACACCCAGTTGTCATAGGTGGGGTAGTAGCATCCACCAGTGCAGGAGCAGCAATTGCTGTAGCTGCTGTCCCCTCCACTAGGCCCACCCCCACCTTGAGTCCAGGCACTCCCCCATACCTGCATTGGATCCACCTCAGTCCGTGGTTGTGGCTGGAGTCCTAGAACCCGCTGTAGTAGGGAAGTAACATCTGGTTTATAGTCAAATCTTGCTTACCTAATACAGCGGGTCGGTGACCATGGACACATACCTTTTCAGGCTTGCAGAATGCTGCTTCCTTATGTAATACAATGTGACACAAGAACATTTAGTGTCATTTTATCATACCACAGTGGCAGTCTGACTCTGGTGTCCCTCACAGGTGCCGGGTCCTGGAGGGTATAGCCGTAGACAGGGAGCAGGTCCCAAACAGGTAAAGAGGGCAGGATAACAGCAGGAACTAACTGGTACAATGGCAGGAACAGCAGAAGTAGATATGCAGGTAAAATAGGGGCTAACTGCAGGTAACACAAGGGTTAACACAGGAACAGCAGAAACGAGCAGCAATGGTCAGGAGCTAGGATGGACATTAATGAACTTACACTGAAGCAGAAGTAGGAAGTTCCGTAAATCCCTTGAGGTCGTAGGTCATTGGACAGGTAATTGGTACACCTCGACAGTTACTATAAATTAAGGATGACAAAGTCCATCATGTATCTTCGTGGCTGTCTTCAAAGCCCAAGTTACAGTTCTATGAAGTAGAAGATTCATGTTTTGTCCATCACTCCACGGAACAAGTGCTGATCAGAGGCTGTCAAATTGCCAAGGCAACCTTGCCAACCTACAGGCGACATGAAGTAGCTTGTGTGGTAATGTTTATAATTTTGTATTTATACGATTATTTGTGTGTATTTTGTATATTATAGATATATATATATATATATATATATATATATATACTTAACTATGTTTTAGTCAGTCCATAAGAACAGGATGCATAGATCTCAGCAGAAAGGAATGTTAATTAGGGTCCCTTCCTCAGTGAGACATTCTGGCTCCAAGATATCATGTGGCTGACCAAAGGAGCCATTCATCAGGGTGCAAACTAAAGGACCTCTTTTGTTTCAGTAAGAAGACACCTATATAGAAATGTCAACTTTAAACCAATGTATAAGGAACTAGCTATGTTTTGAATTGATTGGCTAAATGTATTCTTACAGAAGAAGGGGGCTATAAAACCATGAATTGCAGTAGGATGGGCAGACATTCTTGAGCATATGCAATGATGATGTTATATATGCTGTGTGTCTCACAATGCTTGCATTGAATAAACCTGGATATTTTTACCTTCAACTGATTTTTAATTTGAAAACCCGATCAACATCTAAAAAGCTTTATTAAGCTATGACACTTGTGAAGGTTTCTCGCACCACTGCACCTTGGTTGGAAGCACGATCAAGCCCCCAGGTGAAGGGAGATTCACCAAAACATGCCTGTCTCTCCACTTCGATGTCAGGACTTTTATAATCCCTAACATATTTGTGGAGAACACAGGCAGCTTTGATGATTCCATCCACCGTGTGATCATCCTACCGCAGTGCTGCGATGAAGACCCTCCACTTACCACTCATGATCCTGAAGGTGCACTCCACGAAGCGGCATATCCAGCTCACCCTAGTATTGAAAACCGTGTTCTGAGCATCCAGTCCCCTCCATGGGTAAAGGCACAGCAGGTTATTCATTAACGGTGAAGCTTCATTTCCTACCAGGACGAAGGAGACTGGAAGCGTGGTTCCTGGATGAGGTTTCAGAGGGGTTGAGACACCTGGTCTTGCGGCACTTGTCTCCCAATCTCCAAGTTTAGCAGTGCCCAGGAGTCCCCAGTACTTCCATAGGCGCCAACGTCGATCACAACAAAATTATACTGTGCCTCAGCCACCACCATCAGGACCACCAAAAAATACTTTTTGTAATTAAAGTACATGGATCCTGATGCACACTTATGGGCTTACCAACGGCACCTATGCAGTTGGGGAATTTGGCCACAGATTGAAAGCCTTCTGCTACCTGCAACCAAATCTCCCGGGGTTGGGTTAGGCATCGAGATGACCTGCAAGTGCTGCCAGATCAGGTGGAACTTGCACCTCACAATTCCGGAGATTTACCAACCCAGAATTGGAGGTGCAGCGATGCAGAACTCTCCACAGTTGCAAGAAATCTATAAAAAAGAAAAAAAAATGCTTCATTGGTAACAAATTTTCCATGTATTGGCAACAAACAGATAACTGATTCCAATAAAAATTAAAATGAATACCTTACCACAACATGATCAGCAGTCATTCCGTTGGAGAGATGGACGTCCTCATGTTGGTGTCCTCACACTTGAGATAAGGTGACATAATTTTGACTAAATGGCCAAAGGCCTCCATGGACATCTTTATGAACTCCTAGAATTTTTTATATATCACATATATCCGCTTTCAACTGTATTCATGTCGGTGCAGCGCGGTCCGGCATAGAGACAATGGCGTCGGATTTTGGATAGCTTTTTCATTTAGCTGTGTGCACTTAGCCCGATTCATCTTTGATTGACTTTTACATAATAATAATAATAATCTTTATATAGCGCCAACATATTCCGCAGCACTTTACAATACAGAGGGTACAGGGCCGCCAACAGAAATTTCAGGGCCCCATACAGCTGAAGCGTCTGGGCCCCCGCAAACCCCACCCCCTCACTAAACCCAACCAGCAACCGCTGCAAAAAAATAAATAAATGCAATTTTGCCATTGTTGCATGTAGATGGTGATTGTATTGTCTAGGTGGCTAAAGAAAAGAACAGGGCTCCCTTTGTCAGTGGCAGATATCACTGTGCGCTGCTGTGTTGCCATGCTAGCTGGGGGCCTAATAAATGCCTCAAAGTCTGCCATAAATTTGAGCCTATTAGGGCCCATCCCCACGACACTGGTTTTCAGTTAGTTTTATAGATAGTCTTCGGGTTTGAAAGCCGTCTGTAATCCGACTGTCAACCTTTACATTGATTTAAATAGAAAATCTGTGCAGCTGTCCCCACTGCACGGATTTTCCACTGGACGTTTTTTTACATCGCCAGCGTTCCTAAAGACTTAGAACATATTCATTCTTCCACCCGGTTTTCAGGCAGAACATGAACATGTGGGTGTGAAGGGGGACAGCTTGAACCCACAAACGGCACAGACAAAAGCCGTCCTAGTGTTTTGTCTTTGCTGTGTGAACGCACATTTACAATCTACTTGACAAACAGGCAATAATATACTGCACTACATAACTAGTACAGTGTATTATGTAAGCAATTTAAAGATCCCCTAGTGGGACAAACAGTAAAAAAAATGAAATAAAATATTAGTGTAAGAAATAAAAAAATCAGTTTTACCAATAAAAATAGATTATCACTGAAAGAAAAAAAACTTCATGTATCTAGTATCATCATGTGTACAACAACCTATGCTATAAAAAAGTTTTTGTAGCACATAATAAACGCTATCACAGATATTATCAAAAAAGATGGAAAAATTATTGTAGCACGCTGTGCTTTTTTGCAGTTCACATGACAGACACCATAGCAGAAAACTAATAGACCCCATGACTTTTGGATATGGGATGAACCCCCGCTCTAACTAGTACCCAGTTTAAACCCAAGAATAAATGCACAAACACGTTCTCCTTTGGTGTCAAATGGCCACAGCTTTATTCAAACCATATAAGTACAAAAAACATGGAAGGAGTCAGGTGGAGTGCTAGACAATTGTGTGATATTCCCAGCTGTCTGACATGCAGCACCCGGCCAGACAGCAATAAAGGGGCGGCACGCTCTGGCTTGCCATTCTAGCAGAGCCAGTACACTTTAGGGGCACCAATGACCCTACTGAAGATCCTCACTCCTGATTAACTACCGTGCCCGCCCCTGGATGCCATTACCATTATACCATCCTTAAGGCTGGCCACTTCCAAAGCTCAGCCTCTTCACACCATGAGATTTAACATCCTCTATTAGTTAAAATTAGTCCACCATAACTTGACCTGCAACTTCCACCTGACTCCTGAACCGCACTAAACTGTGACGTATAATACAGTATTTTTCATTTCTTTTTTTTTTTTTTTTTTTTGACCAAGTAGCAAATTCCAGACTCACTAGGAGTCATCCTACAGCACTCAGGAGAGGAAAAACCCCCTGTGGAGGAAACCTCTAGGGAACCATGGCTGAAGGATCGCCCTTCCCTTGGGCTTAAATGGATAATGCCAACACAAGTACTCATCAGTATCATAATAACGGTGTCTGAAAACAGGTATATAGTAAAGTCAATATAAAACAATACAATAATACATTCGTCACTGTACAGATCATAGCTAAATACAAGCTTCAGAGCATTCATTAAAATAGGGGTGGGTGGGAGGGACATCTTTTCTTGCTTCTTGGTGAGAGAAAGAGGAAGTAGAAAGAGAAGACCGGAAGTTATATCTACTCCTAAACCACACCCTCCTCACAGTAACTCTTCCCATCCACACACTCCTCCCTCTCATAACACAACTGCCCCTGCTCATAACTATTACGCAGACAGGAGCCTAGGCACAGTGCAGGGACTACAAGCTGCTCTCTCAAAACCTATCCCCTTTGCTCAACATTACTTACAATAAATATACTATGCATACACTGAAACCATCAGCTTACATACCTACAACTATACAGCCAAAAACTCCCAGACTATAAGGGAGCTCTAGATTCCCCCCTCCCAAAGTCATGGTCCCCCTTCACTTAGGGCTTCGGGGGGGGGGGGTTCTTTATAGTTAATGGGGTGTGTTGAGCACGGTTGGGGGTCGGTCATGTGACGAATCCAGCACCGCTGTTATTTTCAGCATTCTATTCCGATGATGGAACAGAAGAACTGAAATAACGCAGGTGTGAACTAGGACTTACATTCACTTGAACATTCACTGACCTTCTGATACAGTTCTGCCATGTAGTCTCCTCACTTGGCAGATTCATTGTATTCTTCCCCTCCCCCCACTCCAAGAAAGAACAAAGAGGGTCAGGAGCAGAGACAGCTAATAACATCAGGTAACTCCTGCATCCCACTGATAGCAGGAGAGGGACACAGCGTTATCTGGTCCTGACCTTATCTGCAGAGTAGACTGCTGTGCCTTCCCCTCCTCCTCTGCTCTGACCCAACGGCTGGGGGAAGCGTCTGTGCCCTCCTCCTCATGTTTGTAAGAAGCGCTGCCTCGTCTTCCCCCTGCTCTGTCACTTGTTGCTGCACACCTGCCGTCATGCGCATAGTTCGGTTTCACCCCCTGTTCACAGTCAGTTCGGCTCCGGTGCTCATTTATTAGCCTATACAGCGCAGCACTGAGGACAGGAGCCGCTGACAGGCAGGAGGAAAAGATCCTCCGTCCTCCTGCTAATGGCACTGAATTACATAAAAAACAGCCCTGGTCCCTGTCCCACCCCCCTCACCCCCTCCCCTCTTCCCCTCCCCCGTGCCCTAGGCATACGGCCCTGGATGCGGGGCAACTTGAATGAGTGAAGCGCCGCCCACGAGGCGGGGAATCACTGATTTAATCAGTTGTCCTGTTGCCGGCAGAGAAAAAGGAGGGCCCGACTGCTCCGGTCACGCACGCACGAGGAGTAAGTGCATATCATTAAGTGCAGCTGTGACCGGACCCACAGCGGGCCCCCCTTCAGCAGCGTCGGGCCCCAGCCATACACAGCGGCGCAGCGCCGCACTCATCATGGTACAGAGAACAGACATGGCCTGTTCTCTGTACTATTACTATGAAGCAAGGGGGCGGTACCTGCCGGTGAAGGCGGGCCACCTCTTGGTACACAGACAGGCCGGGCCCGGTACAGGAGTACTGCCTGTACCCCCCTAATGGCGGCCCTGAGAGTGTATACGCACAGACAAACCAGACATTACATTATAAAAAAGCTATGTACAAATCAGACACGCAGTGTGAGGGCCCTGCTCGCAAGAGCTTACAATCTATTAGGGTGTATGGGTGAAACAAAGGGTGACAAGTGCTTGGTTTACAATGGTCCAGCCATGTTACATAAATACGGGGTAGTATATATAAAAAGTGGATGAACCTGCCATCCCAACCATACATCTATTTACAGGTAAGTGGCTGTGGCTGCCAAAGTTTAGGAAGTGATGAATGTGTGACAGAATTTGGGGGGTTAACAATTAGGGATCTTGATAGGCTTGTCTAAGAAGATGGGATTTCAGAGCGCCCTTAAAACTGTGAGGGTTGTGAGTGTGCCTGATCATATGGGGTAACATGTTCCAGCAGGGCCGGACTGGGAATAAAAATCAGCCCTGGCACTAAGCCGCCAGCAGCCTACATACTATATCCGCTTACAAAATGTCCCTTGTTCTCACATCTCGCCACTGTCTAAAATAAACTACACTATAAAGGTGCTTTCACACGGAGCATTTTTGGTGCGTTTTTGATGCATTTTGTGCAGAGGCGCAGAGCAGTTAATGCTGTACATTTCTGCACAAAAAAAACCGCATCAAAAAAACGCACCAAAACTGCTCCGTGTGAGAGCACCCTACCCAGAAGCAAGAAAGAAACAGTGGTGCAGAGAAACCCCTCATCACAGAGTCAGGTGGGCACTTGCTTTACAATCAGGAACAAGCCTACACTGCCACTACATAAGCACCAATATAACCTACAACCCCACAAATCACATCCCCAGAAGTCAGGTCACCATCACATGAATACAGCACTGATTCAACCCAGAAGTAAAATTACCCCTCACAGCAGGGACTCACAGGAGACGTCATCTCTGATGGGAGTTGTTCTCTTTTTCTTCTTTCTCTGTCCGGTACCGCATGCAAGGTCCTCTTCTAGTGGTCACTACTCGTCCCTGTAGAATTTATCACAAATACATCTAGGCTCCTCTCTTCTCCAGCATTTTTCTATCAATTCCCCAAACAGCGTATGTTAAACCCTAAAAATTAGAAATTAAAAAATGTCAGATAAGTGGCATGTAAATAGGTTGACCCCCCATGAGACAGGCAGGGCCAGTATGTAGATAGGCAGGGCCAGTATGCAGGCAGGCAGGGACAGTATGCAGGCAGGCAGGGACAGTATACAGGCAGGCAGGGACAGTATACAGGCAGACAGGGACAGTATATAGGCAGGCAGGGACAGTATATAGGTAGGCAGGGACAGTATATAGGTAGGCAGGGACAGTATATAGGTAGGCAGGGCAGTGTATAGGTAGGCAGGGCTATTATAGGCAGCCAGGGCAGGGTATAGGCAGGCAGGGTATAGGCAGCCAGGGCAGGGTATAGGTAGCCAGGGCAGGGTAGAGGTAGCCAGGGCAGGGCATCATATAGCCAGGCAGGGTGTAGGTAGCCAGTCCAGGGTATAGGTAGCCAGGCAGGGCATCATGTAGCCAGGGCAGGGTATAGGTAGCCAGGGCAGGGTATCATGTAGCCAGGGCAGGGTATAGGTAGCCAGGGCAGGGTACAGCTAGCCAGGGAAGGGCATAGGTAGCCAGGGCAGGGTACAGGTAGCCAGGGCAGGGCATCATATAGCCAGGGCAGGGCTATTATAGGCAGCCAGGGTGGCCGCTCACTGCAGAGTGCGGGGCCACGCAGCAGGCGCGCGATGACGTCATCACATCGCACGCCTGCCCCGCGGCCTCCTGGGAGCTGAACAGGCAGGATCAATAGATTCCAGATGTTCAGCCTCAGTTGCGGCGGCCGTGATGGCTGCATGGCTGGGTCGGTGACCCAGCCGTGTGGCGAGGGGGGGCCTGTCGGTCCCCTGCCACAGGGGTCCGGTCACTGATGCGACCATTGCAGCCCCTGCAGCGTGCCACAGACCGGCGCCGGGACTCTGGGCCCGCCGGGGGGGAACACCGTCCTCGGTGGGCGATCCGAGTCGGCCCTGCGGCCCGGACCCCAGCGGCCCGCCGGGCAAATCCCCAGTTTGCCCAATGGGCAGTCCGGGCCTGTGTTCCAGAGAACTGGTGCAATACGTGCGAAATCTTGTAGAAGGGCATAGGAGGTTCGGATGAGTGAGGTGTGTAATCTTAGATCAGTAGTAGAGCGGAGAGCCCGGGTAGGGTGGTAGACAGAGATGAGGGAGGAGAAGTAGTGGGGTGCAGCACTGTGGAGAGCTTTATGGGTGAGAGCGATTAGTTTATGTTGTATTCTGTACTGAATAGGTAGGCAGTGCAGAGACTGACACAGGGTAGAGGCATCAGTATAGCGGCTGTAAAGAAGGAGAAGCCTGGCTGCTGCATTCAGAACAGATTGGAGAGGAGAGAGTTTATAGAGAGGGAGACCAAAAAGTAGGGAGTTACAGTAATCAAGACGAGAAAGAATAAGAGCAACAATGAGAGTTTGAGTTGTTTCAACAGTGAGAAAAGGACGGATTCTGGAGATATACATATATTTTATCTGCAGCGTGATCACACAGTGTAGTGTAAATTGCATAACCTAAGCTCCAAATCAAGTTGCCCAATATTTCCCCGCTGATTGTAGAGGACATTTATGGGATGTAACCAATAACGCCTCATGCAACGTCTTGTAATTCTTTCTTTAAATGTTTTAAAAAAAATTAGAATATGTTTAGTTTATACAATCCCTGCACCCAGCCCCCTATCATTACGCGATACCTGCACTCAGCACCCTATCATTATGCGATACCCGCACCCAGCACCCTATAATTACGCGATACCCGGACCCAGCACCCTATCATTACGCGACACCCACACCCTATCATTACACGATACCTGCACCCAGCACCCTATCATTACACGATACCAGCACCCAGCCCCCTATCATTACACCATACCTGCACCCAGCCCCCTATCATTACACCAAACCTGCACCCAGCACCCTATCATTACACGAACCCACCAGCACTATCTTACAAACCGAAGCCTATATACCCGCACCCAGCACCCTATCATTACACCATACCCGCACCCAGCACCCTATCATTACACAATACCCGCACCCAGCACCCTATCATTACACAATACCCGCACCCAGCACCCTATCATTACACCATACCTGCACCCAGCACCCTATCATTATACGATACCAGCACCCAGCACCCTATCATTACACGATACCTGCACCCTACCATTACACAATACCCAAAAACATTTAAAAATCTATATTAAATATCTAAATAATTTGAAAGTACATAGACAGGTCCTCACCCTCCTTTTGCTGATGCAATAATTCATTATAGCAGAATTTTAAGAAATTTGCAAAGTTCTTTGTCCTTGAAAATTATTTGATTCCTTGTTACAGAAATATTGCCTGATTTGGTGCCAGCCTTGTAGCCCAATGATGCCATTTTTGACGTCTTTCCAAATCAAACTCAAAATGCCATTGAAAGAAAGGGTGAAATTTAGAACTTTTATTCTGTAAATGGGTGCAGTTTATGGTGGACACCTGATCAAAATGATCCAATTTACCCTTTACCCTGGTCTGCCTGTTCTTCTGCAGGTCATACATGCAGGCACAGTGTAGAGCCAATACCACAAGTCTGGCTCAGACACCACCATTACCCTGGTCTGGCTGTTCCTCTGCAGGTCATACATTCAGGGCAGTGTAGAGCCAATACCACAAGTCTGGCTCAGGTACCACCTTTACCCTGGTCTGGCTGTTCTCCTGCAGGTCATACATACAGGACAGTGTAGAGACAATACCACAAGTCTGGCTCAGTCACCACCTTTACCCTGGTCTGGCTGTTCTTTTGCAGGTCATACATACAGGGCAGTGTAGACAATACCACAAGTCTGGCTCATGCACCACCTTTACCCTGGTCGGGCTGTTCTTCTGCAGGTCATACATACAGTACAGTGTAGAGCCAATACCACAAGTCTGGCTCAGGTACCACCTTTACCCTGGTCTGTTCTTCTGCAGATCATACATACAGGACAGTGTAGAGCCAATACCACAAGTCTGGCTCAGGTCCCACCTTTACCCTGGTCTGTTCTTCTGCAGATCATACATACAGGCGCAGTGTAGGCCAATACCACAAGTCTGGCTCAGGCACCACCTTTACCCTGGTCTGTTCTGTTCTTCTGCAGGTCATACATACAAGGAAGTGTAGAGCCAATACCACAAACCTGGCTCAGGCACCACCTTTACCCTGGTCTGGCTGTTCTTCTGCAGGTCATACATACAGGGCAGTGTAGAGTCAATACCACAAGTCTGGCTCACGCACCACCTTTACCCTGGTCTGTTCTTCTGCAGGTCATACATACAGGCGCAGTTTAGAGCCAATACCACAAGTCTGGCTCAGGCACCACCTTTACCTGGGTCTGGCTGTTCTTCTGCAGGTCATACATACAGGGCAGTGTAGAGCCAATACCACAAGTCTGGCTCAGGCACCACCTTTACCCTGGTCTGTTCTTCTGCAGGTCATACATACAGGGCAGTGTAGACAATACCACAAGTCTGGCTCAGGCACCACCTTTACCCTGGTCTGGCTGTTCTTCTGCAGGTCATACAGTAGACAAGCTGAAGGTTAATGCCGGCAGCACTCAGGTAATGAGTTCAGTAACAAGCCGAAGTGAAGAACCAGAAAGTGATATATGGGAATCGCTTCAAAACACTAGGAATCACACGAATATATGGAATAGAGCTTGGGGGGGTGTGTCCCCTTAAATAGCTGCATATGAGCAGCCATTGGCCAAAGCAGACAGGCATCAAGCACTGGCCCTTTAAATCTGAAAGAGCCAGTATGCACCCTACACAAAAAGCATCAGGAAATAACAGAGCAGACACCGAGAGAACATGGGAGCCACACAGCAAATAGATAGGCTTCTGTGCCTGCAGCCCTGGGGATGAGCTGTATGCAGCTCCTTATACTGGTGGTCACACATGCTCAGTAGATCAGTCAGAACACCTAGATCATTTCACACAGGATGTGGAGGGATTCCTGCAGACAAGCCCTCTAAGAGTCTCCTTCTCACCAGCACTGGACACATGATGTTGACGTTCTGAGATTAACAGACACAAGCCTTTTCCTGAAATGATTCCAGGTGAAAAAATAGTTCTGATTTCCAAGATCTAAGAAAACTTAATAATTTCACGGGGGTGAAGCGGCTAATAAAACATAAGTTTACTTGTCGTACATCGGGTGCCAGAGCCGTCTCTTCCATTGGGCAGGGTAGGCGGTTGCCCGGTGGCCCCACAAGCTCAGGGGGCCCCTTGGGCAGCTGCTTACCCTGCCCAGTGGGAGTGAATACACCCAGGGACGTTCGTTGGGACATTGGATGGTCTGCCGCGACGCCCTGTTGCACTCTTTTACTCTTCACAGCGCAGGCAGGGCGACACGACAATCAGACAGAGCAGGGGCCAGGCTGAAGATGCTCTGTGTGTGGCCGATGCGACAGCCCCTGCTATTGCTGTGGAGAGAGGAGCAGCACTGCCCCTCCTCCCTCTATCCTCATCCCTTCGGCAGTGAAGAGTTGAAGACTGTCCGACTTCCTGCTCTTCTGGACTTCAGGACAAGTGAGTGATTGAGGGAAGGAAGGGGGGAGAGGTGTTAGGAAAGGAGGGAGTGGTGTGGGGTGTTAGGAAGGGGGGATGGGTGTGGGGTGTTAGGAAGGGAGGGAGGTGTGTGGGGTGTTAGTAAGGGGGAGGGGTGTGGGTGGTTAGGACGGCGGGGTGAGATGTGGGGAGTTAGGAAGGGGGGAGGGGTGTGTGTGGTTAGAAAGGGGGGAGTGGTGTGGGGTGTTAGGAATGGGGAGGGGTGTGAGTGGCTAGGAAGGGGGGGAGAGGTGTTGGGGGTTAGGAAGGGGGGAGAGGTGTTGGGGGTTTAAGAAGGGGGGAGAGGTGTGGGGGGGTTTAGGAAGGGGGGGAGAGGTGTGGAGGGTTTAGTGACCCCATTGTGGTGCTCGGCCACACCACCTGCTTTAGTGACCCCATTCTCTCCCACCTTGTCCAGTCTATTTCTCCAGCTGTCCTCTCTCACCTTACTGCAATCTGTAACCTCTCTCTCTCCACTGGGATCTTTCCATCTTCCTTCAAACACGCCATCATAACCCCTTTACTAAAAAAAGCCCTCTCTGGACCCGTCCTGTGCTGATAACTACCGACCAGTCTCTAACCTGCCCTTCATCTCTAAACTCCTGGAACACTTGGTCTACTCTCGGCTAATCCGCTATCTCTCTGCTAACTCTCTTCTTGACCCGCTGCAATCAGGTTTCCGCATCCTACACTCCACGGAAACTGCCTTAGTTAAAGTCTCAAATGACCTCCTAACAGCAAAATCTCAGGGTAACTACTCATTGTTGCTTCTCTTGGATCTCTCTGCAGCATTTGACACTGTGGATCACCAACTTCTCCTCAGCATGCTCAGCACCATTGGCCTCCAGGACACCGCTCTCGCTTGGTTCTCGTCCTACCTCTCTGACCGCTCCTTCAGTGTCTCATTTTCTGGTTCGACCTCCTCTCCTCTTCCTCTTGCTGTTGGGGTTCCTCAGGGATCAGTTCTAGGTCCTCTCCTCTTTTCATTGTACACAGCCCCCATTGGACAAACCATCAGTAGATTTGGCTTCCAGTACCATCTCTATGCGGATGACACCCAATTATACACCTCCTCCCGTGACATCACTCCAGCCTTGCTACAAAACACCAGTGACTGTCTGTCCGCTGTCTCTGACATCATGTCCTCTCTCCATCTGAAACTAAACCTCACTAAGACTGAACTTCTTGTCTTTCCGCCATCTACTAACCAACCCCCCCCCCCATGCTATTTCTGTTTCTGTATGTGGTACCACCATTTCTCCTAGGCAGCAGGCCCGCTGTCTGGGGGTTATATTAGATTCTGATCTGACCTTCACCCCATATATCCAATCCCTTGCCCGCTCCTGTCACCTGCACCTCAAGAATATCTCCAAAATCCGTCCATTTCTCACTGTGGAAACGACTCAAACTCTCATTACTGCTCTTATTCTTTCTCGTCTTGACTACTGCAACTCCTTGCTGATCAGTCTCCCACTCTGCTAACCCTCCCCTCTCCAATCTGTCCAAACTGCAGCAGCCAGGCTTGTCTTTCTCTCCAACCGCTATACTGATGCCTCTACCCTATGTCAGTCACTGTACTGGTTGCCCATCCAGTACAGGATACAGTATAAACTCAGCACTCTCACCCATAAAGCTCTCCACAGTGCTGCTCCTCCCTACATCTCCTCCCTAGTCTCTGTCTACCGCCCTACCCGTGCTCTCCGCTCTGCTGATGATATCAGACTACATTCCTCAATCATCCGAACCTCCCATGCCCGCCTACAAGATTTCACACGTGCGGCACCAATTCTCTGGAATATGCTACCACGGGCGATCAGGCACATTCACAACCCTCACAGTTTTAAGAGGGCCCTGAAAATACATCTTCTTGGTCTGGCCCACCAAGATCCCTAACTGCTATCACACACATCTGTCACTCCCTGCACTTGGGCACTCACAGGCACTTATCTGTATATAGATGTACAGTCTGGGTGGCAGGTTCATCCATTTTTCATGTAAACCACCCCCTATTTATGAAACATGGCCGGCCCATTGTAAACTTTGCACTTCTTAACCGTATGTTTCTCCCATACACCCTACTAGATTGTAAGCTCTCACGAGCACGGCCCTCATACCTTGTGTCTCATTGGTAAGTACTTTTAATGTGTAATGACTGTATGTTTACCCTTGAATTTGTAAAGTGCTGCGGAATATGTTGGCGCTATAGAAATACAGATAATTATTATTATTATTATTATTATTATTAAGCCTCATTCATGTTCAGAATGTGTCAAAAGCTTTAAAAGTAAATCACAACTTACTATACATAGGAGAATTCACACAGGAGAGAAGCCATACTCATGTTCAGAATGTGGGAAAGGTTTTACAAGTAAAGCATGTCATATTAAGCATCAGAAAATTCACACAGGAGAGAAGCCATTTTCATGTGCAGAATGTGGAAAAGGCTTTAAAACTAAATCAGAACTTGTTATATATAGGAGAATTCACACAGGAGAGAAGCCATACTCATGTTCAGAATGTGGGAAAGGTTTTACAAGTAAAGCATGTCATATTTAACATCAGAAAATTCACACAGGAGAGAAGCCATATTCATGTTCAGAATGTGGGAAAGGTTTTAAAACTAAATCAGAACTTGTTACACATGAGAGAACTCATACAGATGAAAGGCCATATTCATGTTCAGAATGTGGGAAATCTTTTGTGATAGGTCAAAACTTACTAAACACATGAGAATTCACACAGGAGAGAAGCCATATTCATGTTCAGAATGTGGGAAAAGCTTTAAATTTAGATCACAACTTGTTATACATGAGAGAATTCACACAGGAGAGAAGCCATATTCATGCTCAGAATGTGGAAAAAGCTTTAGGTTTAAATCACAACTTGTTATACATGAGAGAGATCATACAGGAGAGAAGCCATATTCATGTTCCGAATGTGGGAAAAATTTAAAAACTAAAGCAGAGCTTATTAGACATGAGAGGACTCACAGAGGAGAGAAGTCATGTTAATGTTCAGAATGTGGGAAATCTTTTGCTGAAAGGTCAAAACTTATGAGAATTCACACAGGAGAGAAGCCATATTCATGCTCAGAATGTGGAAAAAGCTTTAGGTTTAAATCACAACTTGTTATACATGAGAGAAGCCATATTCATGTTCAGAATGTGGGGAACGTTTTGAAAGTAAAACAGAACTTGCTTTACATGATAGAAGTCACACAGGAGAGAAACCATATTCATGTTCAGAATGTGGGAATAGTTTTAAGACTAAAGCAGAGCTTACTAGACAGGAGAGGACTCACAGAGGAGAGAAGCCATATTAATGTTCTGAATGTGCTAAAAGCTTTACACATTAATCAAAACTTGTTCAATATGAGAGAAGTCACACAGGAGAGACTCTATTTTGATGGTTTTTAACAAGACAGAATGTGGGACATTTTATTGGTGCTGCTAACCGTACCACAGAATGCACTGGGATAGTAAAGAAAAATTTCAAGTGGGGTGAAATGTGACTAATTTTGTTGGTTTTGTTTTCATGCCATTTATTTTTCAATATAAATGATGTGTTATCATTATTCTGCAGGTCGGTACGATTCTGGTGATACCAAATATGTAGAATTTTTGTTATGTTTGAGTACTTTTAATAAAATGTTATTTCTTAAATTTGCACTGTAGCACCATTTTCTGTGACCAATTACTTTTTTTTTTTTTTTTTACAGGCTGAAGTGTAGTTTGTATTGGTGCCATTTTGGGACACATGCAACTTTTTTATTACTTTTTGTTCCACATTTTTGGGCATGATAAATTACCAAAAAACAGCATTTTTTGACATCTATATTTTTTTTTCTTCTATGGTTCATCATACAAGATTAAAAATGTTATATTTTAATAGATAGGACTTTTATGGATGAGGTAATACCAATTATGAGTAACATTTTTATTTGTAAGATAGCAAAAAGGGGATGATTTGAACTTTTAATATTTTTTTTTACACTTGTTCATTTAGTGTACTTAACCACAAGAGGATTTGATCGCTCGTACACTCTTTTGCATTATATAACTAACACAGAAGAATGTACAAAGATGGCAGTTATATTACTTCCTGCCTGAGCTTTTAATTTTGTATTGTCCTTAAAGGGTTTGTTTCCCTATTGCTTTTTATGATAAAGATCTTGCAAAAACAAATCACTTTATGATAAAGATCTTGCAAAAACAAGTCACTTTGCAATATGTGTCCACTAACAGTGTCCTACCTATTCCTAGATATCCTCTCTTGTATGGGCTGCATCAGCTCCTGAGGTCGCTATAGCTACAGACCTGTTTGATCTCTCCTGATAGGCTGCCAACACTGGTTGCTATAGCTACAGACCTGACTTCTACTGCAGCCTAGTGGAAGCCAGTAAACCCACCACTGAATTCAAAATGAAACCAAGAAAACAGGACTGAAGTAAGATGAATCAATGTAGTGAAACAACCACTTTAAGGGTGAGAGGAGGTTATCCTTAGCCAGAGGATATTGGAGCTGCCGGTGTAGGTGAGGCATTTCTTCCACAGGAGAACAAAGGAAACCTGAACTTTAGCTGCTTAGGGGTGTGGGGGAAGACCTCCGTTTCTTTTGTTGGTGAATAGACTCTCCTGATGGGGCTTGTGTCTACTGCCTCATGTCTCTCAGAGCACTGGGTTACATATCCCTGGTTGGCATCCCCCCACTATCACATATATTCAATACAATGCAAGATGTGTCCCTGGTCACCGGACCTCCATCCCATGTACCCTAAGGCTAGAGCATCTGCACTAGCATAACAGGTAACTGGTTTATTACCTGCTATAAGTTCCAGGATGTACTGGCCACTTCTCCAAGGGAAATGCATCCACACATACAATACCCTATACACTCATTGAGATATATATATATATATATAAATATACACACATAGAGAGATACATATATATAAATTCTTAATGAATCTCCTTTCTATACAAACACAATAAAAGCGTAGGTTATTTCTGATGACACATTCCCTTTAGATGTCCAACATGGCCGCCAGTGCCGTCCTGCACCCAAAGTAATAGGCGAGATAACCCAGCTCTATCTCCTTACCTTGTGACATAAGAGGCTGGTGATCCTCCAGATCCTCCATCATGACGTCCTTGTACAGATCCTTGTGTCCTTCTAAATACTCCCACTCCTCCATGGAGAAATAGACAGCGACCTCCTGACACCTTATAGGAACCTGACACACAAAAGGATACGGTCATCACCTAGACCCCTCCAGTGGTGTTACTGTATAATGTCCCAGCATTCCCAGCAGCAGCAGAGTCACCTCTCCAGTCAGCAGCTCCGTCATCTTGTTGGTGAGTTCTAGGACCTTCTGCTTATTGTCCCTCTCATGTATCAGTGAGTGCGGGGGAGGCTCTATGATGGGGCCCCGGCTCCATCCTTCTGACACACAGGGACAGCTGCTGGGGGCCACACAGTCACCTGATGTCTTCTTCACTACTGTGTAATCCTGTGTATGGAGAGAAATCCCTGGATCAGTGACCGATCTCCAGAAATCTAGTGACTAGAATGGATATTATTCCTGCACGGAGAGACGTCCAGGACACGTGTGGACTTCTGAGCTGTGACTTCCCCATAACCTCCTCTGGCAGAGAAGTGTAAAGCTGAAGACCTTGTAGGGGAAATGCTTATGGTCAGCAAGTCTTGTTTATCACTTAGTATAAAGATCCCAGTATATTTTGTACTATAGTTTATCTTTTCAGTAGATGTTCTCCTAAGCTTGTGGCTGAACAGCCTGTGAACATGACCTCATAATCTGTCAGGAAATAGTTATCAGCTGCGGTTTTTCTTCTGTGTCTGTTTGATTCTCTGAGCCGCTTGACCACTACCTTATCTTCAATTTGGCGCCCAATCACCTCTCAAATCATAATTGAGACAACAACCTTCCTCCATTCTGCAGTTTGTCCTTAAACTATTTCTGTTTTGTATGTCTCTTTGGTAATGAAGTTTCTGGATGTGACCCCAGTGATTCCTCTCTCAGTAGAATGAAGGCATTTGTTACCCCGCTGTATAGAGCTCTGGTGACCCCACACCTGGAATACGGGGTAACTTCTGGAGACTAGACATAAAAAGATATTGGTAAAAAAAGCATAAAGCTGAGGAGAGACCCAAAAAACTGTATTGCCTTGAGGAGAGGAGGAAAAGGGGAAATATGAAGAAAACTTTAACAATTATAGTTGGAAAACCACCAGTGACTGGAAACCTGCCTCCCATCTCCAAAAGTGCCCGCCATCTTACTTATAACAGCTTTATACTTAACAGCAGCCACATGGGCCATAGGAGCTCCAGGGTCATTGCTCTACACTTAAGGTGACATGTATTATTTATGGTGTTTAGACACCAATTTGTTTGCGCATAAGAACAGTTTAGAATGCGCCTGATTTATTAACCCGGTCTACTGCTGGTCATGAATCAGGTGCATTCTAGCGCAAATACCACATTTCTGGCTCAAGTGACCCACTTTGAAAGTGGTTTGCCTGTTCCAGCAGTAATTCGCCTAGAATTGCTGTAACAAAACTATATATCTATAGCTTCATACAGTCCTAGTGCGCCCCACCTCCCACACGCCCTCCAAAATCAGGTGCATTACAAAGTGCCACGGGTGCTCTATAATGCACCTGATATTGGTGTGCTGGCGAATTAAAACTACTGCAAACGCGGCTGCGCTAGATCTCGGGGTGAAAAAACGCCAGACGTCTGGCACACCCCCATTCATACATGTTGCCTGTAGTGTCAATGTTGGACTGGCCCACTGGAGCACTGGAGGATTCTATGGTGGGCTCCAACACTAATTTCAAAAGTGCTGCTGCTGCCACTCGGGCTCGGTTGCTGATTATTAGTGTTGAGCGATTTTTATCGACAAAGTTAAAATCGGCAAGGTTTTTATGGTGATCGAAATTTCCAGATCATGCGATAATTAAGGTTAAAATCTGTGCATCATCTATTAAGATCGCGCCTTTTTCGGCGCTTCCTGTAATTTTGGCGCCCAGCAAATCAGATTACAGAATAGAGCAGGGTGAGATGTGTGTGCGACGTCATGACTGGGATGTGTATGGTTGCGATTGGCTGGAAAAATCACATGACCTCGTTTTACATAGAACAGCGTTTCCTGTTTCAGCCTCAGTGTCTCTCAGCGTCTCATAGGGATAGGACCTGCGCTCTGCCTGTGGCCAAACAGCTCAGCGAAATTAGTATATTTCTGCACAGAGAAACCTCTACTATTAGCTGTGATCCTTCCAATTTAGTTAGATTAGAGATTTGAACATTTTATGTAGTTAGCTAGAGAATTTTAAAGCAGCATCTACCGCTGTAAATTCACGGCGGTGGGAGCGGGGGGGAGGGGGCCCCCGCGGGCGAACACAGACAAGCTCTATCTATAAAGAACACTGGATAAAGTTCACCAAGACTTAGTGTAGACATTGTAGTGGAATATCTTTATTATTAACAGTTTGCTATTGAAATATTTCCTGGATATTGGGCAGCCTGAACTTATATTGGATAAACATCATTTCTAGTAACTGCAGGTCTCTTTGTTAGCTGCAAAACTCCACTTTTATTATCAGTATACATTTCAGATAGGTGTTCAATTTACCCATTACACCTGTGACTGTTGATATATCCACCTTGCACTTAAATTACAATCCAGCAATCTTGTAGTCAGCACAGGTTGTTTGTTGCCAAAAATACCGTGTATCGTACGAAAACATCACAGTTACGTGTTTTTTGACTTTTGCGCACCTAGCACTGTTCATTGACGCAGCATCTACGTAAATCTTAAAACAGCAATTCTATATTCACCACAGGTGAATTGAAAGGTGCAAAAAATACCGTTTATATCAAAACATAACAGTTACGTGTTTTTTGACTTTTGCGCACCCAGCACTGTTCATTGACGCAGCATCTACGTAAATCTTAAAACAGCAATTCTATATTCACCACAAAGGGGAATTGAAAGGTGCAAAAAATACCGTTTATTATATCAAAACATAACAGTTACGTGTTTTTTGACTTTTGCGCACCCAGCACTGTTCATTGACGCAGCATCTACGTAAATCTTAAAACAGCAATTCTATATTCACCACAGGTGAATTGAAAGGTGCAAAAAATACCGTTTATTATATCAAAACATAACAGTTACGTGTTTTTTTTTACTTTTGCGCACCCAGCACTGTTCATTGACGCAGCATCTACGTAAATCTTAAAACAGCAATTCTATATTCACCACAGGTGAATTGAAAGGTGCAAAAAATACCGTTTATTATATCAAAACATAACAGTTACGTGTTTTTTTTGACTTTTGCGCACCCAGCACTGTTCATTGACGCAGCATCTACGTAAATCTTAAAACAGCAATTCTATATTCACCACAGGTGAATTGAAAGGTGCAAAAAAATACCGTTTATTATACCAAAACATAACAGATACGTGTTTTTTGGACTTTTGCCCAGTCCAGATTTGTTGATAGACACCTTGCAGTTAAATTTGAATCCAGCAATTTTGTTTTGATTAGAGGGATTTGAGAATAGCTGTGATTTGCCGTCTTTTAATAAGAGACTTTTCAAAACTATTCCATACCTTCTCAAATTTTTATATTTCTGAACATGGAGCGAAATGCAGGTGGTAAGCGAGCAAAGAGGGGGGTAGCACATGGAGGTAGAGGTACGAGAGAAGGTGCTCCTTCCAGTGCTGGTGACAACACGCATGCCAGCGGATCGTCAGTTGCAGGACCGTCAGGCCTGTCATCGCTGGGTCAGGGCCCTGTGAATCTAAGTAACGAACATCGTCGCCAATCTGTCCTTCAGTGGTTAATGCAACCTGCATCCAGCAGTCTTACCTCCTCGTCCTCGCAGTCACGGCCACAAATGTCGTCATCAGCATCATCAGCATCTGTCCAACATGAAGCAGCCCAAATGTCAACTCGTGTACCCACCACTGTGGATAATCCATTTTCTGAAGACCTCTTTGAGGACAAAATGCGGTTGGGGTCAGAAGGCATGTTAAAAGATCAAGAGGCCAAAAAGGATGATTTTCTCTGCTCTGACGCCCAGTTACTGATGCCATCAGAGGAGGTGAAGGAAGCCGGTCAATCGGCAAAAATCCCGGGCGGTCGGCAACGCCTTGCAGTGCCCCTTGCTTGTAGCCCGCAGCTTCTGGATGCAGAAAGTCAGGACGACCAAGTCACCTGTGTTGATGATGATGATGATGACGACATTGCGGATCCATCCTGGTCTTTTCCGCAGAATTTGCTTGCGAGCGCTTCATCAGTGGACGAGGAGGAAGACAATGGGGTAGTGTCAATACAGGTCCCGCCACAAAAAGGGAGAGGGCGGTCGCAGAAGTCCGCTGATATGATTCCGCCAGCCACGGTCAGCGCAAACCCCGCTCCTCGCTTATCGCCGTCAAAAAGGTCCAGGACCTCTCAAGCCTGGGCCTTCTTTGAGCAAGCCTCTGATTCACCCAGCGATGTCATATGCCGCCTTTGCCGTAAACGCATAAGTAGAGGCAAGAACCTTAAAGGAGTTGTCTCATTAATAGCTTTCAGCCTCTGTCTGTGAATGGGAGTTGAATCGAGGGGCGAGCTAGCTACACTTCCTCTTCCCCCCTCCCTCTTCACCCTCCCTCTTCCCCCCTCCTCTCAGCACACAGGCAGCTATCCGGGATTGCTGCTAGAGTTAACCCTGTGTGTGCCTGCCTAGAGAGGTCTATGATTGCTAATAGCAGAACAGCTTACATATCTCCACATCTGCTTAGCTTACATATCTCCACATCTCCAGCAACAACAAACAAACCCTCTCAGAACAGAGGCAGGAAAGCTGCAAAGTGTTACTCAGGATGTGTCCCTAGTACAGCACAGCATGAACTGTTCACAAGCCTCCCTGATCTGTATAGTATTATTATAGTTACAGCTCCACAGACATCATGATTATAGTAACAAACAGGGTCACTGCTGTCACATCTATTGATCAGCCTCATCTCTGCTCAATCTGTGTAGAGAGCAGGAGGAAGCAGGCACACACAGGGTTAATCCAGGCAGTATGGACATAGAAGCCAGAGTCCTCCCTCCTCCTCCCTACACTACAGAAGCATTCTGTGCGGGAGGGGCTCTCTGCTCCGACCTGTCTTCAAAGGTGATGAGTCATTCAGACCTGACAGCCAGTAAGATAAGGATCAACAGGTCGGCTGCTATAGAAATTTGAGAAGCTGAGGCACTCCTATGAACGGGCCTAGCTCAAAGTCAGTAGGACATTTGTAAGGAGCGTATATTGCAAAGCTGCTTGTTTTTTAAAGATCTTTTAATTAAAACCCAATCATTGTAGCGAGACAACCCCTTTAAGTGGTTAACCACCACCAACATGTCTAGTCACATGCAGCGAATGCATGAGTTGAAATGGAGGGAACACTTGGCCAAAAAAGGCCAGACCGACGCCGAGCCTCCAACCACTGTCACACCCTCTGTCTCCCGCCTCCTCCTCCTCCGCCACCACCAAGCGTTCCTCAGCTCCCCATGTCTCTCAGAGTCATGATCAGGGATCAGCCTCCACTTCAGCCTCCACCGCCCGCCCGAGTACCACCAGCACCACCAGAACCCATCCTACCCCGGCTCCTCCCGCCAGTTTGACGACCTGCACGCCGTACAGTGGCCATTCTAGCAGCCAGCCTTCTGTCTTCCAGGTTTGGGAGCAGAAGAAACACTTTAACCCAAACCATCCCAAAGCCAAAAGCCTGAATGTCGGCATTGCCAGGCTTTTGGCCCTTTGGGAAATGTTGCCTTTCCCGTCTGGGGACACAGATGGGTTCCACCACGTCATGGCCCTCGCTTTGCCCCCAATCCCAGGTGCCGAGCAGGCACTTCTTTGCCAGAAAAGCCGTCCCTGCCCCGGCCAGCCACGTGTCATCTAAAATTTCAAGCGCGGTGTCTGCATCTGTGTCCGGAAAAGTCCATCTCACCACCGCCACATGGACTAGAAAGGGCACGGCCAAGGCCGCTATATCTCTGTGACAGCTCACTGGGTGAGCTGGGTGGATGTCTCTGGGGTGACGGTGGCTCTCAGGCTCGGCGCAACGCTCTTCAAAACCGCAGGGAGGGTCCCAGGGCTCTTTCCCCCAAGGTCCTCGGTGGCATCACGTGCCCAGAGACACCAGGCTGTGTTGAAATTAATCTTCCTTTGGGAGACCGCCACACACAGGTCAGGACTGTGGACGGCTCTAAGCAACGAGACCAGCGCTGGCTGGGTGACAAGAACCTGTGCCAGGAAAGGTGGTGGTCGATAATGGGCGAAATCTGCTGGCCCGCCCTTAAAAATCGGTAGGCTGGACACATCCCTTGCCTGGCACATGTCATGAACCTTGGTCCGGCAAAATTTCTAAAGAGCTACCCGGGTCTGGACGCCTGCTGAAGAAGGCTCGAGGTCTGAGTTGGGCACTTCCGCCGTTCGCACCCTGCTTCGTCCCGCCTGGGCTGCGTTGCAGCGTCAGCTCGGCCTCCCCGTCAACCGTCTCATTGTTGACGTGGCAACACCTGGAATTCCACCCTCCACATGCTCCAGCGATTGTGGCAGCAGCGCAATCCCATTACGCATTTACGAAGTGACACTTTGGCCCTGACAAGCAGCGGTACGGACCTCGGGTGTTGAACCACCGAGAGTGGAGGCAGGTGAAAGAGCTCTGCACCATCCTTCCCAGTTTTGAAGAAGCCACCAACAGGGTCAGTGCGGACAATGCCCTTGTCACAGAGCTTTGGGTGTGATCTTAGTTCTGGAACGATCGTTGGACACTCTGAAACAACAGGTCCCGCCAGCGACGGAGGAGGAGACGGACACAGATGCGGACACGGAGCCTTTCTCTCCGTCAAATCCACAAGGCCCGACTTTTTCACAATGATCTCGGTCTCCCTTAGGCAGTGGTTCGGGGTCCAGAGCTAGTGCAAGGTGGCGCATCAGCTCTCAGGGTGCATCATCTCAGGCAAGTCAGGGCTGTGTTAAAGCTGTGCCGGAGGCAGCGGAGGAGGAGGAGGAGGAGGTATTCCTAGACACCGATGTTACCGACGTCCCTGCCTTGGAAAAGGTTTGGCGCGAATTTGAGGCGGAGGAGGAAGATGAGGAAAAATCATTTGCTAGTGCCCCTCGACCCAGAGGCTTTGGGAAATCAAGGCTCCCCCTCTCACATGAGTGCTTGGATGCTCCATTTCCCCAACATGATCCTCGCATTAAGGCCATCAAAATGAACAACAGTTACTGGGTGGCCACCCTCCTGGATCCCCGTACAAAACAAAAATCAGCACTTTTCTTCCCCCACCCAAATAGAGAGTAAAATGCAGGAAATGGAGACCTTGCTGATTAAATCAACGCGAGACATCTGTTGCATCTGCTTCACGTTCCCCAAATGGAACAACATCAGCGACGTGACAGCAGTAGAGTGCCAAGTGGGCGTAGCGCAGCAGCAGGCAAGGTGGCAGAAGCCTAATGGGTGACCTCTGCAATCTTTTTTTTACCACCTCACCAACGAAATGCAATGCAGGGCACACATCCAACACACAGAGATCAGCTTAAAAATCATGTGCACGACTATCTGGTCTCAACACCGATGTTTTTGCATGGTTTCGGACCCAATAACTTCTGGGTATCCAAAATGGACGAATGGCCCGAGCTGGCTCGTCACGCCATAGAGGTGTTTGTCCTGCCCAGCAGCCAGCGCATATCTGAGCGGACCTTCAGCACAGCTGGAGGAGTCATTACAGACAAACGCATCCGGCTTTCCACAGATAATGTTGGATCGTTTGACTTTCATCAAGATGAATCAGGCATGGATCTCTGATGATGTTGTGGCCCCAATTGCCGAGGTAACCGATTAGTTGCCGGTCTACTTCACATTCCTTTTCAAACAGAAATGGTCCTCTTGCAAATTTTTTTTTTAAAATGATCATTTCTTTACTGAAATTTTTTTATTCCAGTTCCCCAACAGTTCATTTTGCTGGTTTGCTGTGAGGAGACTTAAAAAACAGCAAGGTTTCATGACAACCACCGTATCCATTTACTCACTTTATCTTAAGAAGTTTTCGCATTGTCAATGGTTTTTAAGGTCATGTTGCTGTGAGATACAGCAATAATCATGGTCCTTTGGAACAGAAATGTGATTTCCCTAAGTGCATTTTCTCCCTCACAATTTTTAATAGGGCTGAGAAGTCAAATTTATAATTTTTTGGGGTCATGTGCTGTGAGATACAGCTATAATTATGGTCCTTTGGAACAGAAATGGGGCTTCTAAGTGGCATTTCTCCCTCACAATTTTAATAGTGGCTGAAAGTCATATTTATAATTTTTTGGGGTCATGTAGCTGTGAGATTCATCAATAATAATTTTCCTTTGTAACAGAAATGTGGCTTCTAAGTGGCATTTCTCCCTCACAATTTTTAACAGTGGCTGAGAATTGCATTTTATTAATTTTTTTGGTCAGGGCTGCTTTGAAAGCAGCAATACTACGGGTCCCTATTATAAAAAATGTTGTTTCTAACAGACATTTTTTCTTCACAATTGGGCCAAAGGGCTCAAGGGTCCCTGCTTTGAATTTTTGGGGGCATTTTGCTGTGACATCAGCTATACTACAGGTCCTATTCTAAAAAATGTTGTTTTCTAACAGACATTTTTCTTCACAATTGTCAAGATGGCTCAAGGGTGATGGTGCTGGGCAGAAAACAGGAATAGGTAGGACACTGTTAATGGACACATATTTCAAAATGACTTTTTTTACAAGATCTTTAACATAGCTATCAATCCCTGTATTGAGACAACCCATTTAAAAACAATGAAAAAAAAGAGAAACAAAAGACTGGTGGGAAATTTCCCTCCAAATTTTAAAAATGTGTTTTTCTAGAATAAAGTACTAAAAAACTTGCATGTACAAAATAGCTGTTAAAAAAAAATTTCCCCAAAATTTTACAAGGGGAGGTACAGGAAAAAATTGACCAGATGTAGTTATTCAGAGACATGGAGTATGGAGCAAAGGACAGAGAACAAAGTACAGAGACCATTTCCTCCACACGTTGAGTAAAAAAGAGAAAAAGAATGCCAAATAAAGGGGACCTGGTGTAACAGGAGCGTTAACCACCAGTATTTCCAAGTGAAGCTCAATTGGGCCACACTCATACGGAGGGCAAGCGCTACCCGGTATTGACTGTGTACAGAGGAAGGCTGGAGTTTCTCACAAATTCCGCTTCCACACTCTGCTTCAGCACGACAGTTTTTCGTTGCTGCGTCATCAGCAAATTTTTAAACCCGCGTGTTTAAAAATGACGGACCCACCTGGGCTTTCACCGCACCCACTGTAACTCCGGCCCTGGGTCAGCTGTGGCCCAGGACAGTATGCAAGTCCAGTTCAACAAAATGTGGTGAAAGACCTTTTCCGGGACTTTTTAAAGTGGGGGTCATGCAGGTTGGGGCTCAACTGTGGCCCAGGACGGTATAGTCAATTGTCAGTTCAACTAAATGGTGGTTAAAGACCCTTTTTCCGGCACTTTTTAAATGTGGGGGTCATGCAGGTTTGGGGCTCATGCTGTGGCCCAGGACAGGTATAGTCAATGTCCAGTGAAACTAAAATGGTGGTTGAAAGACCCTTTTCCGGCACTTTTTAAATGTGGGGGTCATTTCAGGTTTGGGGCTCATGCTGTGGCCCAGGACAGGGATAGCAATGTCCAGTTCAACTAAAATGGTGGTTGAAAGACTCCTTTTTCCGGCACTTTTTAAATGTGGGGGTCATGCAGGTTTGGGCTCATGCTGGGCCCGAAGGTAAGTCAATGTCCAGTTCAACTAAAATGGTGTTTAAGACCCTTTTTCGCACTTTTAAAAGTGGGGTCATGCAGTTGGGGTCAAAGGTGCCCGACAGGAAGTCAATTCCATGAAACTAAATGGTGGGTTTAAAGACTCCTTTTTGCGGCACTTTTTAAATGTGGGGGTCATGCAGGTTTTTGGGCTCATTCTGTGGCCCACGACACGTATAGTCAATGTCCAGTTCAACTAAAATGGTGGTTTAAAGACTCCTTTTAACGGCACTCTATATGATATGGGGTCATGCAGGTTTGGGGGTCATGCTGTGGCCCAGGGCAGGGATAGTCAATGTCCAGTTCAACTAAAATGGTTGGTTGAAAGACTCCTTTTCCGGCACTTTTTAAAGTGGGGGTCATGCAGGTTAGGGGCTCATGCTGTGGCCCAGGACAGGAAAAGTCAATCTCCAGATCAACTAAAATGGTGGTTGAAAGACTCCTTTTTTCCGGCACTTTTAAATGTGGGGTCATGCAGGTTTGGGGCTCATGCTGTGGCCCAGGACAGGTATAGTCAAAGTCCAGTTCAACTAAAATGGTGGTTGAAAGACTCCTTTTTCCGGCACTTTTTAAATGTGGGGGTCATGCAGGTTTGGGGCTCATGCTGTGGCCCAGGACAGGTATAGACAATGTCCCAGTTCAACTAAAATGGTGGTTGAAAGACTCCTTTTTCAGGCAAATTTTAAATGTGGGGGTCATGCAGGTTTGGGGCTCATGCTGTGGCCCAGGACAGTATAGTCAATGTCCAGTTCAACTAAAAGGTGGTTGAAAGACTCCTTTTTGCGGCACTTTTTAATGTGGGTCATGCAGGTTTGTGGATCATGCGTGGCCCAGACAAGTATAGTCAAAGTCCAGTTCAACTAAAATGGTGGGTTAAAGACTCCTTTTTGCCGGCACTTTTTAAATGTGGGGGTCATGCAGGTTTGGGGGTCATGCTGTGGCCCAGGACAGGTATAGTCAATGTCCAGTTTTAACTAAAATGGGGTTGAAAGACTCCTTTTTGCGGCACTTTTTAAATGTGGGGGTCATGCAGGTTTGGGGCTCATGCTGTGCCCAGGACAGGGATAGTCAAAGTCCAGTGAAACTAAAATGGTGGTTGAAAGACTCCTTTTTTTCCCGGGACTTTTTAAATGTTGGGGGTCATGCAGGTTTGGGGCTCATGCTGTGGCCCAGGACAGGTATAGTCAATGTCCATTCAAAATAAAATTGAGGTTCAAAGACTCCTATTCCAGGCACTTTTAAATGTGGGGGTCATGCAGTTTGGGGCTCATGCTGTGGCCCAGGACAGGTATAGTCAATGTCCAGTTCAACTAAAATGTGGTTAAAGACTCCTTTTTGCGGCACTTGTTAAATGTGGGGGTCATGGCGGTTTGGGGCTCATGCTGTGGCCCAGGACAGGTAATAGTCAATGTCCAGTGAAACTAAAATGGTGGTTGAAAGACACCTTTTTGCGGCACTTTTTAAAAGTGGGGGGCATGCAGGTTTGGGGCTCATGCTGTGGCCCAGGACAGTTATAGTCAAAGTCCAGTGCCACTAAAAAGGTGGTTGAAAGACCTCCTTTTTCCGGCACTTTTAAATGTGGGGGTCATGCATGTTTGGGCTCATGCTTTGGCCCGGACAGGTATATCAATGTCCATTCAACTAAAATGGTGGTTGAAAGACCCTTTTTCCGGCACTTTTTAAATGTGGGGGTCATGCAGGTTTGGGGTCCCTGCGTGGCCCAGGACAGGTATAGTCAAATGTCCATTCAACCTAAAATGGTGGTTGAAAGACTCCTTTTTCCGGCACTTTTTAAATGTGGGGTCATGCAGGTTTGGGGCTCATGCTGGGCCCAGGGCAGGTATAGTCAATGTCCATTCAACTAAAATGGTGTTGAAAAAAACTCCTTTTTCCGGCACTTTTTAAATGTGGGGGTCATGCAGGTTTGGGGCTCATGCTGTGGCCCAGGACAGGTATAGTCAATGTCCAGTTCAACTAAAATGGTGGTTGAAAGACTCCTTTTTGCGGCACTTTTTAAATGTGGGGGTCATGCAGGTTTGGGGCTCATGCTGCGTCCAGGACAGGGATATTCAATGTCCAGTTCAAGTAACATGATGGTTCAAATCATACTGCCTTCTGGCACTTTTTAATTTGTGGGTGATGCAGGTTTAAGGGTCAGGCTGTGGTACAAGACAGCCTGTGACAATGGTCTGTGACTTTTTTTCTGTGACTTTTATAACCTAAGTGTGTTGCCTAAGATGTAGCACGTATCCATTTGACTGTTGTGGATGTTAATTTCAGCTTCTCCAGCCTTGTTTGGGTGTAATAATGAAGGTGTTGTTGCTCTCCCATAGACTTTAATGGTCATCGCGCATAATCGATGCTCACTATCGAAAAACCTTATCGACGCAATCGCTCATCACTACTGATTATATTTAGGATGACAAACTGGAGAGTGTTGCAGAGCTAAGACCAGTCAATTTCCTGCTCTGCTCCTCATCATTATACAATTACAGTGCAAGAAATGAACTGGTTCTAGCTCTGCATCACTCCCCAGTTCATCATCACACATATAATCAGTAACCAACGTGCAGGAACCAACTGGGTGCAGCACCCAGGTAACAGAGACCAACAATCCCTGGGTGTACAACTCAAACCGATACTTACTATTTTGCCATAGGCAAACTTAAACTCTATCAGTTCTCTATCTATGAAACACTAAAACGTAACTTTTATTATGTATAACGCTTAACCTCTATATACACTATTTAAAAACCTGATTTCTAACCTCACCATTTAACCCTTTCTACTTCTGAAGGAAGGAATAGCTCCTTTTCTATCATCAAGTCTGGTGGAACACCACCTATTAACAGGAAAGCCTTATATATACAGCAATTTACTAGCTCCAGTAAGGGATCCCAAACCTCCTACTTGGGCATCCGTCCCTAATCTAATAGACACAAAACAAATAAGGCCTCCTTGTGACACCCTTTGCAGCGGGTGACACTTGTAGACAGAGGTGAGAAATCACAATTTAAAACGTCATGCCTGACCTCCCCAACATGTTTCACCAGCTAAACTGGCTTCATCAGGGGTTAGAGGTTAAGCGTTATACATAATAAAAGGTACGTTTTAGTGTTCTATAGTTAGAGAACTGATAGAGTTTAAGTTTGCCTATGGCAAAATAGTAAACATAGTGATCAAAAGTCACTCTCTGTTCTCTTGCGAGATTCCCATTTTTTTTGGAGACTATTTTACAACTCAAACCTTGCACTGGTTGGCTTAACCACAGTCAATCAGCACAAGGTTTGCTTCCTGCCCCAGTGTCGACTATAAGGCTAGGGACCTTGTATCCTGAGCTTCCATGTGGGGAGTAGGCAGATCTCCTCTTATAAGAAGTGGGGCTTAGTGGGCAGTGCTCAGGGCTTTCCTTTTACCTCTGTGTCCAGCCAGGATTATTGTTCTGGCACGTGCACCCAAGTCCAGAGGCAGCCAGGGTGGCAGAGACGGTGAGTACAGTGGTCCGATGATACACAATATCCTCAGGCTGTTGTGAAGGAATCAACTTATGATGCTTATAGGCAGCAGAACCTGCCAGAGACATTGTAGGAGGGAATCACTAAGATTGCACAGCAATTGGCTCAAATATCAAGCTGATTGCATGCGTTCTTAATGCATAGATCCCTGTTGTGGAAGCACTGCTATTGAAACGCATATGGTGATATTTTAGCCAATGGCTGAGCACCTCTAATGCTAGTTGGCTGTCAATCGCCGTGCACATTTTAGTAGGCATGCCTAAAGGGTTTTATTACCTTATACATTGATAGGACATGCTACCAATGACAGTGCAAGTGCAAGTTCCACCTCTGGGACCTGCACTTCTCTTTAAAACGGGAACCCTGAAAATGTCCCATTTGGACTGAAGAACAAACTGCGCTTGTGCGATTACTTTCATTTAACTTTAATGGGAGTTTTGAGCACAAATGAGCAGCAGTACTTGGAACTACTATAGAAATGAATGGGAAGTAACTGCCTGTTTTCTAATCTTAACGGGGAGTTTCAGGGCCAGGTCCCAAAGGCCAAAACGTAATGTGAATGGGGCTCTAGCAAAGTGCTTTGTGCTTAACTGGGAGAACTCTGATTCCAGCCATTCAACTTATTCCTAACATTTGACTGGTATGTTCTGTACGTCATAATGTTGGAGCCGCCACCATGCATGGTGAGTGCTTGCTGTCAGTTACAGCCGGCACCTGCCTTCAGAAGCTGGGACTGGAGATCATTTTGATTCCAGTGATTTAATTATCTAGATACCATGGGCAGTATCCGAGCCATCATATTGAGATAGAACGACCCTCTCTACCATCCAGTCAGCCCCTGTTAGTATGACAGTATAGTGTACAGATGATTGCACCTCTTAGTAGGTACTCCAGGTGACTAGCAATAGAAGTAAAAATCTAATTTTGAATATATCAAAAATATAGTTCAAAAAAACCCATATTTCTCATGTATGAGAAAAATAAACACCTCTCAAGCCAGACGATACGCTGTTAGAATTGTTCTTTCACATCGGTGTTCAATACTCTTCTGGTTGCACTACTGGTATTTGGATTTTGTAATTCTTCTCTGTTTTGTCTGAGTCATCCCCTTTCCCCTTCTGGGTTTTCTCCTCAGGCTTGTCTGATCACCCTGATAATCTGCGAAGGTGGTGGAGTATATTTGAGGGGGGATAACACAAGGAGGACAATTGACCTTGTGGAGGTGGCCAACTCCCAAGCTCAACAGGCTTTACTTCTCAGCTTAGATGCTGAAAAAGCCTGTGATAGGCTCGGTTGGCCCTTTATGCTGGAGACCTTGCTGGTCCTAGGATTCTTGGGGACCTTCCTGACTGCAATTAAAGGATTGTACTCAACCCCCTCTGCTTCCATTAAACTACCGCTTTGTACTTCAGATAGGTTCCAGATTTTGAATGGGACCAGACAGGGTTTCCCATTGTCTCCTCTCTTGTCCGTGTTATGTACTAAACTTCTAGCTGCCTCAATTAGAGCTAATCCGGGACAAAGAGTTTAAGCTCTCCCTATTTGCCATTGGCATCCTTCTGACCTTAACAGATTTGCATACCACTCTCCCAGCTCTACACTCCCTTCTTAATAAATTTGGGAAACTATCGGGATACAAAATGAACAGGTCTAAGTCAGAAGCCCTAACTCTTAATCTATCCCCCATGGCTCTCACATTTATTAAAAATAATTTTATATATAAATGGCAGGACCATCCACTTAAAGGGGTTGTCTCACTACAAGGATCACAGTCCTACCTATTCCTAGATATCCCCTCTTGTATGGACTACATCAGCTCCTCAGGTCGCTATAGCTACAGACCTGTTCAATCTCTCATGATCGGCTGCCAGCAATGGTTGCTATAGCTACAGACATGGCTTCTACTGCAACTTAATAGAAGCCAGTAAACACGCCCCTGAATTCAAAATGAAACAAAGAAAACAGGACAAATCAATGTAGTTAGAAAACCCTTTTAAGTATTTAGGGATACAGATTACCAATCGGTACGAGAACCTCTATAGGGCCAATTTCCCCCATTATTTAAGGAGCAGAAGGCTCTCCTATTGATATGGCAATCCCTTCCCATATCATTCTTTGGCAGAATCAATTCTGTTAAAATGACCAGAATACCAAAGCTTTTTTATCTATTTGAAACACTCCCAGTTACATTTCCTTCCTTTGTTTTATTTGGGCTCATGACAGACATAGAGTTGCCATGGAGATGCTGGTCGTGGGTAGGCATAGGGGAGGACTGGTGGTCCCAATATCCTTTACTACTACTGGGCCACCCATTTTAGACGTATCCCTGCCTGGTCCACTCTAAGGTCTTATTCAAAGTGGGTAGAAGTGGAGAAGCTGTGGTTGGCACCGTCTCACCCTAACGCCTTTCTTTGGCACTTGAAACCCCTTCCCAACATAGGCCACATTTTGGGGCCCATTAGGTTTACCTTACAAATATGGAATTATTGTAAATCCAGATTCCCCCTTGCATCCAAAGCCTCACCTATGGCATCCTTCTTGTGTACACCCCTGATGCCCTCAAGTTTATCGGGGTTCTTTGCGCAGCCATGGCTGGGTCAAAATTTAGATTTGTGGATATAGCAGAGGCCCAGAATAGGAAATTGATCCCATTTGTAATTTTGCAAAAGAAATACAACCTCCCTATGATATCCGGTTTCCATTATTTACAGATTTCCCATCTTCTTAGATCACTTTTTGGCAGTGATACGCTATCTATACCCACCCAGTTTGAGCTTTTGTGCAAGATGGGAACCACAACAAAGGGACTCAGCTCATCAATCTATTCTATTGGATCCCAACCCTTATGAGGACGTAACACATAGCTATATGGCCAAATAGGAATCTTACTTGGTTAGACCCATACCATACGCTACCTGGCGGACTAGCTGGAGAGCTGCGGCAAAGACATCTGTGTGTACCACGTACAAAGAAAACTTGTAAAAAATTGTATTACTCTGGTAACACACTCCTGATATCTTTCATCAATGGAACCTGCAGCTTAAATGATCATGCTGACACTGTGGCAGTTCTGTGGGCACTCTCCCTCACATCTTTTGGGACTGTCCCACTCTCTAGATCTTCTGGCGCCAAGTGAGAGACTTCGTTAATGGGCTTTTTGACACCAGGATCCCTCTGGATCCTGTTTCATACTTACTCAATGGTCCAGTCCCAGGATTCTCCAAGGCTAACTCTAAACTTCTAACCCATATCCTTACAGCAGTCCGATGTTTGATCTCAGAAATGTGGCGGCAACCTCTCTCACCAAGCTTATCAGACTTGTGCCATAGAATTAGGGAGGTTCGCCGGATGGAATATATGACGGCCTCTCTCCACAATAGCCTAGATTCTTTTGACAGAATATGGTCTGTTTTGGATACATATTGGATTCTACATGCTCCTTAGATAATATTACTTCACTGTCTCCACTCGTTATCTCTTCCCCCCCCTCACACTGTCCTAAATTCTTCCCTTTTCTGTGTCTGGTCCGTGTCTTACCCATATATTTGTTGAATTTCCTTCAAGTTTAATGGCTATTTCAGTCATATTTGTATATCTTATGATTCATTGATTCATTTGTATTCTCTATTTTGAAATGTAATGTTGAGTTTTGCCATGATGTAATGTTGACGTGGGATCATCCAAAATGGGTATTTAATCACTTTTCTAAATATATGTGATTACAAAATTGCAGCCTGAGAGAGCTACAGGCTGCCTTACCTGCCCTTAGTTACTTAAAAGCTTCTATTAGATACGACCTGACATGAGCTGCTGGCCGGGCTTGGCTTGTGCAGAGCACACTTATTATCTGATGAGAGGGAGCTGAAGAAGCTTTCAAGGGACTGGGGAAAAATATGTTGTCTTTTGTAAACAGAATCCACTATTTGTAGTGTGATTATCTGAGTAGATCCCTGCTTTATCTGATGACAGGGAACATGAAGAAGCTTTCAAGGGGCTGGGGAGAAATATGTTGTCTTTTGTATACAGAATCCACTAGTTGTAGTGTGATTATCTGAGTAGATCCCTGCTTTATTTGATGACAGGGAACATGAAGGAGCTTTCAAGAGGCTGAAGGAACTTTCAAGCTGCTGTGGAGAAAGGTGTTGTCTTTTGTATACAGAATCCACTAGTTGTGGTGTGATTATTTCAGTGAACATTGCACACAATTCCTTATGCATGGCTCTGTGCTCTGGCTGTGTGTCTTTCTCTCTCTCAGCTTAGCTGTGGCTTGTTTATTTTTGCTTCTTAGCAGACAAGGCACGTCCTGGCAATAGCCCTTTAAGCATTTCTACGTCTTTGTATTAGAATCTTGAAAATTTCTAATAAAAATTACAATTATAAAAAAAAAACACAATTGGTATCACCACATCCATAAAAGTCTGATTGAAAGAATATTTGATAACTTAACCTGGACAGTGAATGCTGTAAAAAAAAAAAAAAGAATTCAATGCGAGAATTGCATTTTCAAATTTTTAGTAAAAAAATGATCAAAAAAATCACGTTTCCCAAAATGATACCAATAAAAACTAGATTTTTTTCCTTCAAGCCCCTTTACAGATTTGTAGACAGAAAAATAAAAGTATGGCAATGCAAAACCCATTTTAAGGAGGAAAAGAATAAAACACAATAAATCATATTTAACCACAGAATATAATGAATATGTCAATTATACCACATATTAAACTTCATAAAAACACACTTGCATTTTTATTTTCACATTCCACCCAAAAAGTTTTTTCTTTCCAAATGAATTATATGGCATATTAAGTAGTGCCAGAAAACATACAAATTGGTCTGAAAAAACAAATACTCTACTTTGTGTAGGAATTTGAGGATAAAAAAAAAACCTTGGCAAAAGTTGTTGTGTCAAAAAGTAGTGGTCTGAATTTATTGGAGGTTCTGGAGTCCGAATTATACTTTGCAGAGCACCTGTATGAACCTAGTACTCACCACCCAATGGTCATGGTATAGCATGGCACTATTGTTGATACTTGTAGACCCTATTTACATCACATTACTGGTCATCCGATACACACCAGGCCATAAAGGTCTATATAGTCCAATCTGAACCATGTTTGTCCTATTTACTGAATGTCAACCCTTTCTGTATCCACAAAAGTGTGGTAGACCCCTTGTTTGTGTCCAATGCACAAAGCAGTAAACTAAGTTGCCTTAGTGCTGTGATATCCTTAGGATTAATTTTTCATTGTGATGGATACCACGAACATCACAATACCACGAGTCACTAAAGTGCTGTATACTGCGTGCAGTGCCAAAGCACCAGATATATAACATTAACATGCAGTGCGATAACTCAGTATAACATTATTGTATTAAACTCTTACCAACATATGACATACAGCTATGTCATAATATCAGTAAGGGAATGTGGAGTAACTGAGCCCACACCATACAAAAAGAGTGCCAGCTGTTAGTTACAGTAAGTTCCTGCTTTCATTGGCCAGGACAGAAAATATCCTGGCCCTTTAAACATAGATAAACCTTTAGACCTTAAAGGGGTTTTCTTGCCACAAAGATCATATGTGTAATTATAGGGACAGTAAAACATAAGCACTTTTGCAATTGGTTTGTATTACCTAAATTATTTAGTATAGCAGCTATTAGCTAATCCGTAAGTGCCTAGAGCTAAAACTGCAGCCTGGGGGTCAGGCCACACCCCTTTGCTTGGCTGTCTGATATTTAGTTCCGCCCTGGTCAGGACACACTCCCTGTGTGAGAGAGTAATTGGCTGTCTGCCCTCTGTGCTTACTTCCTTCTGAGCTGATGAAAAGCTAAAGTGAAACTTGCTTCCTCAGCTTTCTGTGCTGGCTGCTGGCTGTGTAATAAAGGCTGCCTGAGCCTCTGCACCTCTCCCAGTGATAGCTCTATGTGAAGGATGGATCTTTGCTATTACTGAGTCTCTAGCTGTTAGATTCACTCCCCCCATAAATCACAGCCTTATACACTCTCTGCTCCCCCTGTACTACCTGCCTGATAACAGAGGAGGGAGCAGAGTGCATTTCTCACATTTGCTTCATAATTTCAGGCTGTATGTATGTATAACTGTTTACACCAATGCAGGTGTTCTGGTTACAAGGAGCTTTTCGAGGGAGGTGACAGCTCTCCAGGCATGAGAACAGCCACTCCCTCCCACTCCTCACACAAAATGATGACGACGACTCAGGAGGGAGCAGGGAGGGGGTGTGATGATATCGCCACTCTTGAGTAAGGGAAGTCATGCCTACTGGGAGGAGAGACCCACCTACTGGGAGGAGAGACACAGCCCTGGATTTGAAGTTGTAAGAGTGAGAGAAGAGTGAGAGAAACCTGTGATGAGAAAACCCCTTTAAACCTAGATGCCATGGTCACTGTGCCTAAACATAGAAATATTACTTACTCAACACTTTCTATTTTATATGTGCTAGTTGAAGAATATTTCAATCTACATGTCCATATATGAAAGTCAACCGCACATTAATTTTCAATCATTTATTGATATCCAGTACATATATCAAAACATATACTGCGACTTTTCAACCATGTGACACGTGTCGCTACAAAAATAACAAAAATCTGTCTAGGGCTCAGTATAAGGTCCTCTAATATTCAATGTATTCATTAATGATATAGTGGAGGGGATCAATAGCACTGTTTCTATTTTTACAGATGACACCAAGCTATGCAGGGTAGTGCAATCTATGGAAGATGCTCATAAATTGCAAGCAGACCTGGACACACTGAGTGTTTGGGCATCCACTTGGCAAGTGAGGTTCAGTGTGGATAAATGTAAGGTTCTGCATCTGGATACGAATAATCTGCAGGCATCATATGTCCTAGGGGGTAATAATCTGAAGGCATCATATGTCCTATGGGGTAATAATCTGCAGGCATCATATGTCCCTGGAGGAAAAAAAACTGGAAGGATCGTTGGTTGGGAAAGATCTGGGCGTTCTTGTAGATCATAGATTACAGAACAGCATGTAGTGTCAGGCAGCTGCCTCTGAGGCAAGCAGGATATTGGTTTGTATTAAAAGAGGCCTGGACTCGCGGGACAGGGATGCAATATTACCGCTGTATAAAGCATTGATGCAACCTCACTTAGAATATGCTATTCAGTTCTGGGCTCCAATTGATAGAAAAGATGTAATGGAGCTAGAGAGAGTTCAAATACTAGCAACCAAACTTATAACGGGAATTAAACGTCATTAGTCTTGGGGAGACACAATTCATTTATAGAAGTGTATACATGGCCTTTACAAAAAGTCTGGGGAAAAGCTATTTCATGTAAAGTGCCATCAAAAGGCAAAAGTACATTCCCTTTCTCTGGAGAAAAAAGGATTCAGTCTCCAGAGGCAAAAACCCTTCTTCACTATGAGAACTGTAAATCTGTAGAATAGCCACCTGATGATCTGGTCACAGCAGGAACAGTTGTGAGTTTCAAGAAAGGCTTAGATAACTACTTGAAACTAAAAAATATCAATACATACATATGTAGCCATGTAAAATTCTAGATCCAGTCTGATGGCAACTCTGGGAACAGGAATGAAATCTTCCTTAGAGCAGAATGGTTCATGTCCTATGGGTTTAAAAGCCTTCATCAGTAGGAGGGAAACTAGGCTTTAAAAAATCCTTACCATCCACATTGTCCCCACTCTTGGTTGAACTTGATGGACATATGTCTTTTTTCAGCTGTACTAACTATGTAAGTTCTGGAGACCAACTATACAAAGACATTGGTAAAATCGAAGGAACAAAAGATTGGCTTCAAGGTCCTCAGCCTAAACTTATCAGGAGAGACTAAAAGAACTGTATTGTCTGAGGGAAAGAAAGGACAATATGGAAACCTTTACTAATGTGGTGGGAAAATCAACAGTGACTGTAAACCTGATTGGGATCAACATGGATCTCTACTAAGATATAAATAAGGACATAATGTAAGAGCCATCTAGATGGACCATTTGCTCTTCTCTGATGTCATCTTCTATGTTTCTGTATAAATGACATAAAAGTAAAATAAATCAGAAACTCTGGACTAAACCCGACCATCTGATTCCCTTGGTTCCTCCAGACTGAACCCGACCATCTGATTCCCTTGGCTCCTCTGGGCAGAGCCCGACCATCTGATTCCCTTGGCTCCTCGAGACTGAACCCGACCATCTGATTCCCTTGGCTCCTCGAGACTGAACCCGACCATCTGATTCCCTTGGCTCCTCCGGGCTGAACCCGACCATCTGATTCCCTTGGCTCCTCGAGACTGAACCCAAACATCTGATTCCCTTGGCTCCTCGAGACTGAACCCAAACATCTGATTCCCTTGACCCCTCCAGACTGAACCCAAACATCTGATTCCCTTCTCTCCTCCGGGCTGAACCAGACTATCTGATTCACCTTCTCTCCTCCGGGCTGAACCCGACCATCTGATTCCCTTCTCTCCTCCGGGCTGAACCAGACCATCTCTTTACCTTCTCTCCGCCGGCCTGAACCAGACCATCTGATTCCCTTGTCTCCTCCGGGCTGAACCCGCCCATCTGATTCCCTCCGCTTCTCCAGGCTGAACCCGACCATCTGATTCCCTTGGCTCCTCCAGGCTGAACCCGACCATCTGATTCCCTTGGCTCCTCCAGGCTGAACCCGACCATCTGATTCCCTTGGCTCCTCCGGGCTGAACCCGACCATCTGATTCCCTCGGCTACTCCAGGCTGAACCCAACCATCTGATTCCCTTGGCTCCTCCAGGCTGAACCGACCATCTGATTCCCTTGGTTCCTCCGGCCCTCTCCTCGGTATAGCGAGTGACTCACCATTCTCATTGTCCCTATAACATTACTGTGGCAGCACTGGTTCCCATGATACATAACTGACCATACTGGGGGCTGATCTGCAAGTTTTCCGCTGCTCAGTTTATCACTTGGAAGCCCCTGAAGCTCTTACACAGGACGCTGGATTCCTCCTATTATAGATTTTCTCTTCTATCAGTGACTTGTTAGATAACAAAGATGATAGAAATCTAGAGAAGTTTACCTCTCCGGTCACCAGGTGGAGGATCTCCAAGGTGAGGTCTAATATTCTTCTACTGATCTCATTCCTGTCCGTGTCCATCCTTGGTGGGTCATTCAGGAGAAGGAACGCTGTGTATGAGAACAGGAGAAAACTGGAAGAACTGGAAGGTTCTATGGGAAAAGAACTGGAAGCTCAAGCGCCCTCTATTGGATGTAAGAAATCCTCAATTTGCTTCTGACTCACTTGGTCTTTGAAAAACAACGTGTTTCGTGTCTGCATACTTCATCAGGTCTAAACTCTTAACAGAAAATTACTTGTACTTGAAACAGACACTTCACATAAATAAAAGCTAAAAGCTAATCACTAATTATACTAAGGCTTCTCTAAATTTCAACCCAAAACTCCGGAATAAAATTCCTACATCTCCAAAATAAACACTATATAACAAATGAATGAATTTCCTTTAAATTATAACCTCACTTGTGAAGACTCTTTTGTGGTCTATCTACTTGAATGCCCCTGCAAACTACAATATGTGGGGCGAACGACATAGAAACTAAGAGAGAGGATCAATAGCTCAATAGACATAACATTAAAAAGGGGTTACCTCCTTCACAGTGTATCACAACATTTTTTTTCTAAGACACAACTCAGATCCCACTTTATTAAGTGTCATTCCTTTAGATTTTATTCCAATACATCAAATAAATAGGATAGAAGCCCTTAATCGCAAGGAGATGTTCTGGATATTCCAAATCCAGGACTCCAACGGGCTTAAATGAAGTCACAGAGCTAGTTATGGTGTAAGGATGAGACTGAAAATTTTAAAATGATGCCCAGTGTGTTTCTCGCTTGGGCATCCTCAGCAGTTACTGTTTACTTTTTGTTATAGTAGATCACTGGACTAAACTGTAAAATATAACTTTTAATAATACCATTAAAACAATAATAGCACTATGCCTCTAAAATACAGGGATAGATAGTGGCCAATGGATAAGTTGACCCTATAGACTAACTGCCTAATAGTGAAAACGTAGGGACAACGTCCTGATAAGGACGACCCCACCCGGAACCTAACTTATACACCCTAAGAGATGCCGAACACTGACACGTGAGCAACGTCAGTGGAAGACGGAAACTCGTCTCCACTCTAACTAAATCTGTTGGTTGCATGTATGGGGGATTTAAATCCAGACCTCCATTCAACTATATGTAAGTAGCAAGCATGTCCTAATCCAATGTGAATGAACTAAAAAAATTGGTGAATACAGTCTCTAGGGATCTAAACATTAACAAGTGGTAATATTGCTATTATGTACCACTGGAGACACTTCTCTAATGTATATTGATCCTAGATCCACTGAATGAGACAAAGTATATTGCATGGGTCTGCATGATATATATATATAATTAGGATTCTATGACATATGGATTTTGATTGATTTCTTGGGGACATTTACAGATCTCATAATAGATCTGAGGCATTGTATATATATATATATATATATATATACAAACTTGTCTACTGTAATTAAGATATCTTTTTTTGTACCTAAAATATTTGTTATATCTTCTTGAATGATATATTTGACCCCTGAGGAATTCTCATACAAACCGTGAGAAAGAAACGCGTCGGGTCTGTTGGTTGTAGGGTCACTTTTTTCACTTTATACACGTTCACTATAAGGCTCTGTTCACGTGGCTTAACTGCGGGACGTAATTACGCCGTCTGGCCGGGGGCGGGGCGGGAGCGGGGGAGTGAGCGGGGGGCCGGCACCTCGCGGGCCCATAGACATGCATTGCCAGCGGCGCGTATACGCCGCTGGTAATTCATGTGTCAATTCTCCCCCCTCGGCGTATTCGCTGAGCAGGGAGAGGAGACGTAATGCATAGTTCTCCATGAGAAACTGTGCATTACTGTAGTTACTGGACGTTTTTCAGGGCCCCTAATTGGCGCACTCGGAGCGTAATTACGGACTGAATTACGTCCCAGAATAAGCCGTGTGAACATGGCCTAAGGGTGTATTCGGTTGTATAAGTTAGGTTCCGGGTGGGGTCGTCCTTATCAGGACGTTGTCCCTACGTTTTCACTATTAGGCAGTTAGTGTATAGGGGTCTATAGGGTCAGCTGATCCGTGGGCCACTGTCTATCCCTGTATATTAGAGGCATAGTGCTATTATTGTTTTAATGGTATTATAAAAAGTTATATTTTACAGTTTAGTCCAGTGATCTGCTCTAATTCACAAACTGTATTATTCTATTGGCATTGGGGGGCTGCCCTGTATCATCCTTCCCTTGTTTATTACTTTTTGTTATGCCAGGCTTTTTTTTATTGAAGAAGCCGGATAACGCTGCTTTAAGGAGTAATAGGATTTACATATTTTTGCATATTTATTCATTTGTTATATAGTGTTTAATTTGGAGATGTAGGAATTGTATTCCGGAGTTTTGGGTTGAAATTTAGAGAAGCCTTAGGGCATGTCCCCACGGCAAGGGTTTGCAGTCGGTTTTTCAGCCGGTTTGCGGTTTTGCAGACCGCCTGAAAAACCGGCCGAAAATGAGCACAATGGTGCTCTATGGAAAACCCATGGAGCAGTCTCCACTGCGCGGGTTTTCCATCCGGCGGTTTTTCCGCCCGTGGTCCGGCCGCAAAACATTGAGCAAGCACAATCTTCAGTCCGGTTTTCGGACAGAATCTGTGCTAGCCAATGTGAAGGGAGAGGGCTTTTTTCCGCTCATCGCCATACCCCCCGGCCATGGGGACGGCCGCAAAACAGGACAAATACCGGACGGCAAACCGGACGGATATTGTCCTGTGCCGTGGGAACGCACCCTTAGCATGAATAGTGATGGGGATGTTTAGCTTTTATTTATGTGAAGTGTCTGTTTCAAGTGCAATTAATTTTCTGTGAAGAGTTTAGACCTGATGAAGTGTCTGTATGTAGACACAGAACGCGTTGTTTTAACCCCTTCCTGACATGGGACGTATGCATACATCCTGGCGATCTTTCGGGCGAGCCCTGCATGATCGCGACATGGGGCCAGCAGTACATTACCGCTGGCCTCATGCCACATCACCCACAGCCAGAGTGAGCTCCAGCCGCACGTGTTTAAACCCTTAACTCCGACGATCAATTAAGATCGTCGGAGCTAAGTCGCAGGCAGGAGGAGGGAGCCCCTTCTGCCTGCTCCTCGGCGCGCTGCTGCACGAGTGTGCAGCAACGATCTCCTACCAGCCGCCTCCGGGAACTGAAGATCACTTCCCGGAGCCGTCTATGACGTCATGATGCCCACAATGCGTTGTGGGCATCATGACTGACAGTTGTCATGGCGACCAGTACATAGCAATAATGCTATATACTGGCCTGCCTTCTAAAAGCAATCTTCAGAAGATTCGAAGATTGCTGTTATAAATCCCCTAAGGGGAAAAGTAAAAAGAAGTGTAAAAAAGTAAAAAAAGTGAAAAAAAGTAAAACACAAACACAAAAAATAAAAACACGTACACCGCCCTTTTCCCCTTTACAGATGCCAAACGGCCCAAAAAAGATCAAAAAAAATAAATTTCCCCAAATTTGGTACCCAACCTGTCCTATAAATATGATTTTAAATTAACCCATGGGGTAACTCTGTTAAACTTTTTTTTTAAAAAAAAATCAAAGAATTGCGTTTTTTTGTTCACCCGCAGCACAAAAAAAGGGAAATAAAAAGCGATCAAAAACTATTTTAAACGCTAAATTTTACCCAAAAAAATGTCATTCACCCCGCAAAAAAAAAATCCTTAATTTCTTGTATAGGAAAAATAAAAAGTTAGGCTTCAAAGACGCGATGCATAAAAAAGTTTTAAAAATAAAAACTTTTTTTTTTTTAAAGTTTTCAACATAAAAAAAAAATATATAAATTGGGTAAAACGCCGTAAATACGACCGACAGAGTAAAACTATTTTGTCATGGTACTCAAAGTGAGCGCTGTTAAAATAAAAAAACCCTAGGATTGCAGTATTTTTTTTCACCTGCCTTCCAAAAAACGGGTTTTTAAAATGATCAAAAAATCTTGTCCCAAAAATGATACCAATAAAAAACGTCAAAAACATCACGCAAAAAACAAGCCCCTCACACTCCATCACAAAAATAGAAAAGTTTTGGGTCTCAGACTATGGGTTTCAAAAAGGTTTTCCCTTTTTGAATAAAAGTGTTTTTTTTTTGTAAAAGCGTAAAAAAGAAAAAAATATTCAAATTTTGGGTATCGCTGTAAACGTATCAACCTGCTGAGTAAAACAGCATTCTTTTTTCTGCACGGTGGGGTGCTAAAAAAAAAAAAAAACAACCGAAAAAGCTGTATTTGTTCAAAAAGCCCCACAAAAAACCCTTTAAAAAAAAGTGATCAAAAGGGGCAATGCACCCATAAAGTTCCCATTAAAAAAGTCAAGTCATCCACAAAAAAAAGCCCTAATCAGTCCGTATACAAAAAAAAAAAGCCATGGTTGTAGAATAGGAAAAACAAAAAAGCAAATTTTTTATAGACCTATTTCTATTGTGTAAAAGTAATAAAACATAAAAAACTATATAAAATGTATATCAATGTAATAGTACCGACCCCCATAGTAAAGTTATCATGTCATTTAAACTGCACGGTGAACATTGTAAAAATGAAGCCCAAAAAACAATAAGAGAACTGCGTTTTTTTCCCCCCATTTTCATAGCTCAATACTGAAAAAAAAAACTATGGAACACCTGTGCACCCAAAATGCACAGTACAAATCCCTTAATGAGAAACCCTGTGGGGTGTTGAATCCAAAATGGGGTGACTTCTGGAAGGTTTTACCTGTTCTGGTACTGTGAGGGTTAATGCTAATATGTGTACATGTGTGCATCAATAAGCTAAAGTTGTTTATAAGAAAATACCAAGCTTTCCTCCTTATAAAAACCCTACAGAATCCATATATCCATTTGGGGACGATGACTGTGCATATTGGGGGCAGTCAAGATAACAGTGATTCCACATACACATCCTGTCAAAAAAAGCAATTGAGTTTCGACTAAAATTTTCTAAGAAGCATTGGCTGATACCCCCAGAAACTTCATCTGCCCGGCCAACTACTTTGAACCAATAAAGAACTTTATGCTCAACCCCCCCCTATGGACTGTCCCACTGCACATGCGCCCACGCCCCTTTTCCTACTCGCATAAATATGTGTGCCGCGCTGAATAAAGTAGGTAGTGCATGGATAAGAATGAACCAGAACAACGTGTCTGACTCTTTCTTTCATTGGCCGGGCCCGTGCACTCAGACATTGATTTGAGTACGGAGTAGGAACTGGAGCACCCCTTGTCGCTTTACGACCGACAATTTGGCGCCCAACGTGGGGCGTGGCTAGAAGACAGATCCCGGCCCCGGAGACCCGACGAAAGGATCGCGAGTGAAACCGATACATCAAATCAAGGACTGCAGCCTCACGAGTACGGTAGTTCGGATACGAATACTTCTATGGTATCGGAATGCCGTTGGCTTGAGATATTGTTCGGTTAGTAATCCCGCTCTGTCCAGTCTGATCTGCGGGTGGTCATATAAAGTGACTGTTCATAGTAAACGGACTCTGTATTTGTCCACGCCCGACCACCTGCATGAGTGACGGATGGTTAAACGGCTGAGGGTCATTTTGAAGGGTCACTGAGCGCCTGTTCCCCGGTATGGTTTGTGTAATCAATTGCTACTATTAGCCCTCGGCAGTCTGAGAGATAGTGGGACTCTTTCCTCTTTGTTACCTAGACAGGCAAGGCTCCGGTTGATTAGCGCCTGGCGGGTCGGTGATTAGAAAGTTGAAGCTCAATGAGGGGAACTTTCTGGGGAATTGGTGAAATACCGGGAGGTACAGCCCTATAGTAGGTAATTTACTGTGACAGCAGGTGAACGGGACTATTGTTTGGTAGGTTTGGGACTTTTATTATTTGATAGTGTTCACGCGCTGAGCTCGGATGATGACCCGGGCACAAGTGGTGCGCCACACTTTGTGTAGTATTTAGACCAGGGAAATAGAGTAGAAAGAGGAAAGATATCATCATGTTTAAACATGTTTTAAAACGAGAACATAGAGAGTTACAATGGCGCGGAGGATGCCGAGAGTAATAGTTGCTCGGGAAAGAAGGGAAGAAATATGTAAATCATGCTTGGAAGATGTACAACTTGTGGAGTTGTCTAGTGAGGGACGGCTCAACCGTCAAAGTGCAGGAATTATAGAAGAAGTATCGAGGACAAGTATGTGTGATAAGGTTGGTTAGATATGCTCAAAGCCATTTGAGAGTTGCGAGGGACTGCAGAAAGAAAGTTATGTTGAAGTTGAAGTACTGGTGGTTCTGAGAGCGCTGAAAAGTTGTACGGTTAACATGAAAAGTCCCGATGAGAATTGTATTCTAAGATGGCGCGTGTCGCAGCCACTGCATTTAATGGCGCGCCGTAATGGTCCGGAAGGGTGGACCTGGATGTATGTGGAGAACGCATAAATCCGGACTGGTGGGAAACTTGTTAGACGTCTGTGGCGTGCCCGAAAACGCCCCAGAGGGCGACGCCTGAACCACCTGTCCCTTGGCCCATAATCCTTTAGTACACCTCCCAGGGGTCTAGTCCTATAGGGGTCCCACTGCCCCATACACGCAGAGAGTGATCAGGGGCACGGCATCTAGTCTGTGGCCCCGCCCCAGGATAACAGCAGGGACCGGCCCTCCACTCCGCACTCGGACAGCTAGATTATCGTCTGGGTTCCAGGAAAGCTTGGGAATGAGGACGCCCTCCTCCGGGCCAACTCAGCACCGGGGAGGACCGAAGGTTGCCTCGAGATCATCTCACCGCACTCTACGGTGGACGGGGGAATGAGATTCATCCCGATCAGGGAGTTCAGGGTGCCAGCCGTATGTACCATACTCTTCGACAGGCGGCACATGGAAGTGGACTGTACGTCCCCAAATCAAGGTTCTCTCTACCCCATAGCTTTGGAGGCGGACTAAGTTACCCGTCCCCAACAATGAAGACAGATACGACAATGGGGAACAATGGGAACCCCGAGTGTCCGAATGTTCAGTACCCCCCAAGTGAACAAGTTTCGTTTCCTGTGGTCATGGAGACTCATCACTCACAAAGTAGAGCTGATAGTGGAGCCCAGCAAAAACCACCGCGTAAAAAGCTGGCGGATGGCTCGATGCTCATTAGGAAGGCGGGGCAGAACGGCCAGGTGGGGAATGTGCCGATTCATAGAAAACAAGGCATACCATATAGAATGGGCTCTAGCAGCTGGTTACCGGAGCTGGGGAGTTGCCAATGTGAAGTTTCCTAAAATACATCACCGTGGCCCCAAGTATTTAGACAGCAAGGAAACCAAGATATGAATGTAGAGATCCTTCGTTCAGCCATCTGGAAATGCTTTAGCGCGACGCGCTACAGAAGGGTCACCCGAGACAGATCATTGCCTAATAACGTGTTCCAATCTAGGTCCTTGGTTTCAGCCGGTATTTTGCGATTACCCATTCTAGGAATGTGTTACAACTGACATTTAATGACAATTATCGCAATATTTCACTGAAGGCATGATGTTGATTAGAAGTGATAAGATGTGTGTCGACAACCAGGCACACAGGATTGTTGGTCAAACAAGGTCTAGGCATTGGAGATCTTCCCAGGGAGAATCAAACACATGCCCCTTCATCCATCCTCTGACCTGGACAGCCTCAGCCGAGTCCTGAAGACCCCAAAGATCAGCCGCCACCTGTACCGGTGATGCAGAAGGGAGATGTCCTCAATATGTGCTTCACCACGGTACAGATAGGTACTATTGGTAATAAGACAAATTTACCTGACCCGATGAGAAGTTTCCTCCATGCGCAGATTTGTTAGAGATATAGAACTGAATGATCCTCAGGCAGCTATTTATGGGAGCCAACTGAAGGATTCTCTAGATACCTTAGTGGATGGTCAAAGATATATGATGATTACTAGACTACCTCCAGAAATTCTGGATACCACGGGAATAACATATTACTCCTTCAAGTCTGGTCCCAAGTAGATTCTGCGAACAACTTAAAGTGTGAGCCCAGAAACTGCCTGAGTGATCAAGCTTGCCACTTTGCAGGATGTCCAACAAGAAGCCAGGGTGGCCATATGGACACATTGCTGCTCTCGCTTGTTGCTGCAGTACGAGACACTAGGATTCCTCAACAATAGATACTCAGAATGACTGTCCTTGTTGGTCAAAGGCTTTGATTGTGGCCTGGAAGAAGCCTTAGAAGTCTTGAGCTGGCACCAGACCAGAGTTGTTTACGGCTTCAGAGTACAAGGAATGCTCTGTATCTGTAGTAAAGGGTTTCAAAAAAGTGATATGCATAGGACAGCGAGAAGATAAAGAAGAATGATAAAAAAGGGTGTGAAAGCTGTGATGATTGGACGTGTACCCAGCCTTGGTATCACAGCTCCTACATAGAGGCCCCCCAGCGGAACCCAAGAGGCCCAGAGACTCCCAACTTTGCTGGCGTGCAATCAGACACGGTCATTTAAACGGATTGAAGGGTCCGCATCCCCCAAATACCTCCTCCAGATATCGAAATGTACAATCGGATGGTCGATAGCCGCAACCAGGAGGGGCCCCCTCATGAAGGTATAGGCAGCCATCCACGCTTTTTTTCTGTAGGTGCTAACTCAGCGTGTGGGGTTATCACTTTCCTGTCGCTGGACAGCCTACTGATTTTATGGTGGTCACTGGTGCGGCCACATCTGTGATTATCAGCCAGTCCCTACCTCCTGGGGTCAGATCTCTTGACATGACTTAGCTGTATTGGGGGTAGAGGGTCGCATCCATAAGTCGCCTCTCACAGTGCCAATTAATGTGGTCTCGCCCTCTCTGATATTGAATGATCCTCATTTTCCTAGTATCAGACACCTGCCCTAGTGGAATTATACTTGAGCGGACCTTCTGCAGCTTCATGAGTGCACAACATTACAGTATAACCTCCAGAAGGCATGGAATTAGACCGTTTGACCCGGCGATTGAAGAGAGGGGTAGCGTACCGCTGTGCCTTAAGGCCTATTGTCTGCAGTTATGATGTCCCTAATGGAGCATGTCCAAGATTCACCTTCCATTCTACAACAGCTACACAGGACTTATGTCTCAGGGTCCTGACGATGTTGGACTAATGCTTGGTTAGCCTGCCGTTGTCAGTTGTTCTAGAAGGAAACGCTATCACCGTTTACCACAATAACCCTTTGAAGTCAGGACATGGAAGAAGGCCTGAAGACTTAGATCCAGGAACCTTACTAAAAACGCTGGTGTCCTATAATATCCTGTACATTACCATGTAACACGCCTCTATTACCAGTCAGAGAAGAGAAAAGAAGGGTGAGCCCAAAAGTACAGGCTAGTGCAAGATTTGCGAGTAGTCATGCAGCACATATTAGAAATCCAGAGGTCCCCAACCGAACACTGTTGTCCATGATGCCTCCTGATGCTTACCTTGCTTCACAGTTGTGGATCTTGCCAATGCGTTCTCAGCGTCCCTCTTCATGAAGACAGCCAATACCTGTTGCTTTCACCTTCGCAAGGCTACCAGTCACCTGGACAGAAACTAACCCCAAGGAGCCCAGAACAGCCTAATCAATTCACTCAAGCTATTGCGGGTTTCCTTACAACATGGATAGAAGCCACCCGGATGATCGCTTCTTCATGTATGTGGATGAGCATACTCTGGGACGTTAAAACAAGAACCCCTGAGGTTCATGGAAGCTGAATCCAATTTCCCTACTCCAACATCTTCACTGAAAAAATCAATTGCAAGGTGTCACTAAAGATAAACTACAGTGGTGTCAAGCATAGGTTATCTTCCTAGGTCATTGCATTGCCAAGGAAACGAGACAATCTCTGGACGGAGACCGGGTCCTTGCCATAAACCAACCTCAAGTACCCAGAGCAACTCGGACAACTCCAGTCATTTTTAGGTTCTGATCACCTACTGTAGACAATGGGATACCGAGATGAATAAGGAATATTGCAACCGCGTCTACGATTGCATTAAACCGGAGGCCTCAAAGTTTCTCTCGAAGCAGACATCCCCCACCAGCAATCTACGAACAACATGCTTTGCAGCTCTAAGCAGTTGTATCAAAGCTCCAGCTTGGCCTTCCAGACTACAACCAACCTTTCAACCCTATTTGTTTCGAGTCAGTGGATACGCTATGGAGTCTCACCAAAGACCATGTTGGGAAACAAACGCCCTTGGGTACTATCTCAGCAGTCTGGATCCAGTTGCTCGTACAGGCTCCACAACTGCTTGAAGGCTGTAACATGCCGACAGATTTTACTGGAAAAGACCGCAGACATCGTCTGGGACATGATGTAATTTTTTAGGCCCCCCCAATGACCTTGGCTCGACTGTCTACTGCCAGACCTTACCGAAGCATATGACTCTCATCAGCGCCCTCTCGCTTACAGTGCTCTTTACTGCTGCCTTCCATGTGTCTTTCAGAAGCGGTGCACTATTCTGAATCCAGCTACATCTTTCTCTTCTTCCACTCGAAGCAGGTGGAGTAAAAGGATGATGATGATGACAAGGAGAAGGAAAGAATACATTGGACCGCATAACTTGCTCGCTTGAGAAAGCTACTGGCACAGAAGATAATCACATCACAGTACAGTGAGTGGATGAAGAAATTCCAGCAGCGAGGGGGGGGGGGGAATCTCAATACTGTGGGTAGCATGGATGGTTCAAGAGATATGTCTGAGCGGGACTCTTTTCATACGCAGGATTTGCAATAACACACAGAGAGGAAATCTCCTCTATGGCGACAGCACTGCCCCCGCACTTTTGCTTCAAGTTGCAGAACTACAAGCGCTGGAGAGGCCTGCAAAAATGGCTGAAGGCAAGGACTGCAAATATATAGGGACAGACTCCAGATATGCCTACTGACATTGCCCACGATTTTGGGACTAATCTGGAAGAATAGAGGATATCACCGCCGCAGGAACCCCCTGTGAAGCATGCAGTGCAATCAAGTCCCTGCTTCAAGCCCTGAATGCCAACCAAGGTAGCAATCCTGAAAGTCAAGGCTCATGTAAAGTGAAAAGCAGGGAAGCCAGAGGGATCCATATGCAGACCAGTCAGCCAAGACAGCGCCATGGCGCCGTGTAATCCAAGTGGGCCAGGATCAGGAAGATGCTCCTATTATGGCGATTACAGAGCTCAGAAGATAGAGGTTTAATCAAGGATCAGGAATGGACCACATCCGGCTGAAGACTGGAAACAAGAATGGCACCAAGAGACCGGTTGGTTGAAGAACAACACATGGGCCCCTGCCAAGGAGAAACAACAATGGGAAAGAGGAAGGAGCTACTGGCAGGAAATTTGGAAGTACAATGGACTTGTTTGCATCCCTAGGACGAAAGTATCCCTTCATATATTGACGGCATGGGCCGCACATGGGGCACTCACTCAGTGGAAAGGAACAAGCCTACTGGCCTATGTGAGAAGTATGTACTATGCCCATAGTATACAATGCAGCCTACAATTCCAAGGCTCTGTTCGTTCTTGTGACTCCTGCAACCCATTCCTTCAGCTCAAGTTACCCATGCAAGACACTGGCGAAGCCAGCATATCTGTTTCGCCTCAAAGGATCCAAGTGGACCGCTCTACCAGTGACAGAGTGGAAAATACGATAAGTCTTAAGTGGCAGGGCAGTTTTCAGCGTGGCCAGAAGCACTTACCAGTGACCAACTGACTCAACGATAACCAGGCAAAGAAGTTGATTATGAAATAAACTTTTGATTTGGAATCCCTCAGTTGCTCGAGTCAGGACCAGGGCAGATTCTCTCTCGGTTTTTTCCGAGAGTTATGGAACATGTTAGGGGGAAGGTTTGGGCACTCACACGCCCTACATTCCAAGTTCGCGAAGTTAGAACGAATTCCGCCCCCCACCCCCCCCCCCCCCCCCCGTGGTTTTAATACGCCTGCGCCCCTACTCTTGAAAAATGACCATTGATTCCCCATTTACCTTGTCAGAAACTTCTCACCAAATTTGTCCTCTACCATATCAGTGACGCACACTCCACAGAAAAACATGCCTGACCCCTACTGGTAAGAGATTCTGTTGGTATTAAACCTCTCACAACGCTCATGTGTTTGAAAATCTGAGTAGAACAGGAGTTGAGCGAGAGTATATAAACTGGTTCAATTTGTGATTGAATTGTCTAAAGAATTGACTATTTGCTATGCAACGTTTCTGCTTCTCTTCCAGAATCACAGGTGACAAGTGCATGGATTTCAAGCCAGGTGACCGAGTGTATGTAAAGAGGACATATTAGAAGGAATTGCCTTGACCAGATTTCGACGGTCCATTTCACTGTGATCCTGGTCACACCACGGCGGTGTAGTTGGAAGGAAAATCCACCTGGATCCAAGCCTCTCACTGCCAAAGGGACCCCACCACTAGAAAAAAACAAAAAAAATGATTGCTCTGTGTATATCCTTGCGTGTTGTGTGGGATCTGGGAGGAGTAAGAGTGAGCACCATATTTTGGGGTGGGACTAGCCAAACAGTTCAGACTTTTCATTTGGACATTCTGTGATATTTTTGCCCCGACCCCGGTTTGTAAAGATGGTCCGATACGATATGAAGCTACAAAGAGGGGTCAATTCTATTTGTGTGTGACCCACCCGAGGAATAAAAATTGTAGATACTGGTCTCCGATGTTAGGGGTGGAATAAGGTGAAGATTGGGGATATAATAAGGAGGCAGGGACCGTAAGGATAAAACGGGAAGATCCTTGTTAGTCGGCTGACGCTACTAGGGGCCCAATCCAAGCGTTGGGTTAGGGGCGGTTGCGCTCCAGAGGGATGTTACTCCACTCTTCTTGAACATGAGAACCCCAGCTCGGATAGATTCTGGGTGAATGACGTCCTGGGGGCATATCCAGGATCTATAAATCCACCGCTAGGCCTCAACTAAGAACTCAAAGATGCTGTAGGAAAAAATCCAACCACAAAACGACCCACTGTCCCTCCAATCGGGAAGTAGATTTTCAACAAGCTGTAGAAGATGAGTCCTATCCCTAATATAACGATGGGAAGATGTCTTCTCATATTGGACCAACAGAATCCCCAGAAAGAATCTGTGGTTAGAATGGACAAAAACACTGTTAGGGGCCAATCTGTCTGTTGGCTGTCTGGCTTGTGCTGGAGCCAACCGCAATGGAGACGCCAAAACCGCTCCAATCACCACATAGTAGATGGAAACTAAAGCAGACTGTGTTATTCAAATCTACTCAGAACAAATGAGACAGGATGTGAAGATTTAAAACCCCTTTTAGTTTCAAACCCAAGGTACGCCCTCCCAGGAGAGGTGATGGTAATTAACCTGGCAAGTTAACACTTGCTTTTCCCTATGATACCAGTCCAAAGACCTCCTTGGAATCTTCTCAGAAGGATTTTGTCAGATAAATCTGACCTCAGGTGAACTCTTTAACCAACAGGTACTCGCTTTTAGATGTCTTTGGTTGTTGTGACGGGAAATTGAGAAGCCGTCTACAGCACAGTGGTAAGGGTTCAGTGTGCTTGTGAAGCTTTCAATGCCTTTTAAGCATACCCTTGGGATCTGCCTCCCTCACAGTGGAAAAGCCTCTAGAAGAAGAGAAGAGCAATACAGATGCTTACTCGATGGGGACTCCAATGTTTACATCTGATGCCATAGGGTCCTAGTGGGTGGTCAGGGGACCAGTTAAAGCCAAGACCAGATAGCGCAGGGTTTTGCCTCTCTTATTACAGGTCCAAATTAACAAAAAATGTAGATTGGCATTAATTATATTTATTTACACCAACAGAGGTTTGTCAATTACAGCAGAGACGGGGGGGGGGGGGAATGCAAAACGGGGGGGGGGGGGGGAAAGATACGGGGTCGGGGGGGGGGAGGGGGGGGGGGGGAGATCGGGGGGGGGGGGGGGGGGAAAAAAAAAGGTTTCAAGGTCAATGAGGAGTTAGGCACAAACCAGAATGACCTACAGAACGATTGGCCAATAGATATGGTTTCTAGCGAAAAAGGCGGAGTTATATTGTATGTAGGAGAAGAATGTTCGATACATTACATCCAGACAAACGGGGTCAGTGAACGGAGATTACATTGCCCTGGGTTGAGATAGGAAATTATCGAAAGAAATAAGGAGAATTCAGGAGGTGGTATACTTCTGGGCTAATTGTTGGACGATTGGATGGAGGGTGGAGCGAGGTTACAAAACAGATTGGGGCCAATTCTATTGCGTTATTTCTGGTGGTTTTGCTGTTTGTTTTTTGCTGTATGTTTTTTTTTCTGTTCCCTCTAGAAAAAATCGTACTAGCAAAAGAGCTTCTGGAGGAACCGCAGGTGGTATGTTTCTAATGAGAACAGGAAACCTCTGATGCATGAAAAAGTTAAAGATATTCCCCCATATCAGTAAAAGAAAATGCCAAAACACATAAGGAATCAATTAATCTAGGGTCAGAAGAGAGACCTCACATCGAAAGTTAGGTTAGTTAAAAGGAAGGACAGGGGAGTTGCTTGATAGAAAATGGCTTCTGCGAATCCTCAGAGAAATCCCCAACCCATCCCCCCACGGGTGAGCAGCTACAGGTAAATCTATGTAAATTAGAGTTTGAGTATAGGAAAGCTTGGCATTTTAGGGGGAATGTGCAGGTTAAATGCTAAATGGTGTCATGTGTGCATCAATAAGGGGCTAAAGTTTGTTTATAAGAAAAATACATGCTTTCCTCCTTAAGGCCGTGTTCACACGGCTTATTCCCGAGGGTTTGTGAGCGTATTGAGCTCACAATTCGCCGTGAATAAGGGGCCGGGACGGGGGCGGGGCGGAGCGCGGAGGGGGCGCCGCTCCGGCCCATAGACAATGCATTATCTACGGCGCGTACGCGCGGTTAAATAATTGAAATGTCACTTTCTTCCCACTGCGGGGATTCGAACAGATGCGGGGGAGGAGCTGAAGGATTCCACTGTTCTCTATGAGAGCAGTGGATTACCGGTTTATTGCTGACGCGGAGTGGCGCCGTACTGCAGCGCAAATCGCGGCGCGCTAGTACAGCGCCAATCCGCGGCAAAATAAGCCGTGTGACGAGGCCTTATAAGACCTACAGTTATCCATTTATCCATTTGGGAAGGAATGACTGTGCAGTATTGAGCTGTCAGCATAACAGAGATTCACATAAGACAAATCTGTCAACAAGCAACTGGGAGTTTCGGACTTCAATGTTCTAAGAAGCATTGGCTGATGACAGAACAGAACTAATCACTGCCGGATAAACTACTTTGAACAATAAAGAACTTTATCGCTCAACCATCCCTATGAACTGTCCACTGCGCATGCGCGACGCCCCCTTTTTCTACTCGCATAAATTATGTGATGCCGCGCTGAATAAGTAGGTAGTGCATGGATAAGAATGAACCAGAACAACGTGTCTGACTCTTTCTTTATTGGCTGGCCCGTGCACTCATTAGACATTGATTTGGAGTACCGGAGTGGGAACAGGAGACCCCTTGTCGCTTTACGACCCCGACAGTACTTTGGGGGCTTTGCAAAAGCGCTCCAAAAGCCAAATAGCGCTCCCTCCCTTGTACCCCCTGCCATGCGCCAAAACAGCAGTTTACACCCACATGTAGGGTATTGCGGAACTTGGAAGAAATTGAGTATCAAAATTTTAGGTGCTTTTTTTCCAGGATTCCTTATAAAAATGAAACATTTTCAGCTAAAATTGCAGTTTGTTGGAAAAAAAATAACATTTTTAATTTTCACAGCTTAACACTAAAAAAATAGTGAAACACCTGTGGGGTCGATATACTCACTGCACCCATGGATATATTCCTTAAGGGTGTAGTTTTCAATATGGGGTCTTTTTAGGGGAGTTTATTAAGTTTTATCACCTTAGGGTGTCCGCAAACCTGAAATGGCACCTAAATAAAGTCGTATAAAGGGCTTGTGGTTGAGCCAAATAATGCACTAGGGCCACACATGGGATATCTCTGAAAACAGAATCTGGGGAATTAATATTAAGTTGCATTTCCCTGATCTCATCTACTGTGTTCTTGTGAATAATGTATAAAAATGTAAAATCTGCAAAAAAAGTGAAATTTGAAAATTTTACCTCCCTTTTCCCTAATTCCTGTAAAACCCCTAAGGGGTTAATAAAATTTCCTAAATGCGTTTTGAAACTTTAAGGGTTATTTCTTAAATGGGGTATTTAGGGGGGTTTTAAACTACATCAATCAAAGCACGTTAGAACGACGGGTTCTAAAAAAAATTATATTGCACATTTTCTTGAAAATTTGAAAATTGTACAAAATTTTTCTAAGCCCCCAATACATAAAAAAAAAAAAAACTTTTAAAGAAAAGATCCAAACACAGTAACATATGGGTTTATGCTAGTTAAAAACTATTTTGATGAATAACTTCTTGCACACAGAAATTTTTTTAAGTTTAAAAATGGTAAATTTTTTAGTTTTTTGATATTTTTTTTACAAATAAAAAAGGGTTTTTGGACCAAACTTTTTTACTTTAAAACCAATGTGTCACGAGAAAACTCTCGAACACTTGGGTTTAAGTAAAATGTCAAAAATTTATTCTCCATAAAGTGACACCGCCCGATTTTAAAAAAAGGGCTCTTCAGAGAGGTCAAAAGCTAGGGGATAACGGGGTTTAAACCCGGGATCCTCAAAAAAGGGCCCTCCCCTGTTGGGGAAATACAACCCCATCATTCCCAACTCTAATGATATAAATTCTGATGGGATTTAGTTTCCCAACAGCTGGGGGGCCCAGTTTGAGGATCCTGGGTTTTAAAAAATAAAACCACTTTTATGACTTTAAAGCTGCGCTTACATGGAAAAGAAAACTTTATCATGTCAAACCCCGGGGGGGGGCCGGACCACCCACCTCAGAATAAGCTTGATTTTTACTCTAGACGATTTTTGGGGTCTTTTCCCTTCCCTGGGGAACAAGCGAGATATTCTCATATATTTTTGCATGAGGCTGCCCTTCTCCCCATCTGATGGATTCCATGTTTGAAGTTTGCCTTGGGTTTTAATTGCACAAAAAATCAGGTAACGCTTTTAACTACGTTGGGTTTTGAATTTTCTTTGGGGGTTTTACATGGGGGCCCCCCCTTGTCTCCTTTTTTTCTTTTTTTTATTAAACCTGGGTCTTTGAAACAAAAGGGATATTACCAAACCAGCAAACTCACGCATCCAGCTTTTTGGGGTTTTGCCCCCATCATGCAGAGCAACTTCGGCGGGTGAGGTCCTTCTCCCATCATTTCGCTCTACCCATTCATGTATTGATCACGGGGTTTTACATCATCACAGGTCCTTTACCCACCCGCGCCCCCGCCCCCTCATTGACTGATCACAGGGGGTGAATCACCAGGTCCTTCACCCACCCTGCTGAACCCCCCCCCATGGACTGATCCGTTGTGACATCATCACAGGGCCTTTACCCACCACTGCTGACCCGCCCCCAATTTACTGATCACATGGTGGGGACATTGTTAACCCCTTCTCCCCCCCAACCATAATAATAATAATCTTTTTTTCTAAAGCCCAACATATTTCCCGCGC